>BQNB010038783.1:0-45067 GCA_026074375.1 Tanacetum coccineum | reverse complement strand
AATTAAAGCTTTAAGAGTCGAGGCAAATTTTGGCATAAGAATCAAAGCATCCGTGAGGCTAATTTCGAAACTCAAATCTTGAAAGATTTCGTAGAATTTATCAATTTGGTCGTTAGCTTTTTCACAGCGCCTTTCATCATTACGTCTCGAAGGATACGGAATCGACGGTTTTGGGTTAGGCATCGGAGCACTAACGGGAGCAATAACGGGCTCAGAATTTGGCACTTGGGTTTGAATTTGGACAACCGGAGGTTGGACGTCTTTGGTGCTTCCGTTATTAAGATTCAACCCTTAATATATAATAAATATAATAAATATATAAATATATAACAAGGATAAGAATCAAAAATCTCTCAATGTAGTAAACCGGGAGTATGATTCCCGGGTCGTTATCCCCAACGAGGAATGCAATTGAAAGTAGAGAGTCGTTTTGAGAATCGATGCTTGAATGGAACAAGATTATGACTGGTTATCTAAACCTACGGGAAAATTAAGGCAAAAACTTAAAAATAATTACGGTAAGACAAATTTTAACTAAAAACGCAAAACGGGAATCCTAAACGGGACCTAAAAACCCTAAATTATCAAAATTAAGTTCTAAAATGATCTTTTTGGTTTTTATAAGTCTTAATTGACTAAAATTCTAGAACAAAGAAAACTAGACCAAAAACGGAAGTGGCAAGGGCTTAAAAACTCTAAAAACGTGAACGGGATTCAATCTCGTTATTTAAAAATCTAAAATTTTGCAATTTTAACCCTACAAAAGTAAATCTAATTTTCCGAAGTCCTAAATGTTAAAAAAAATTCTAAAAAAGAATTATATTTTTTTGACTTTTTTATAATTTTTTATGAATTAAAAACGATTTTAATGAAATTAAATGTTTAAAAATACTAAACTATTTAATAAAAATCTGAAAAAATTACCAAAAGTAGCTTGAACAATGTAAAATCGAAAAAGACCCCAGGGCAAGTGGTAGAGTGTGTGTTGTGTAAAACGTTTGGTGAATAGGGTAGAGGTCCTAGGTTCGAGTCTTGCTCACCTGGGACTTCCCTTAATCCCAAATGTTTTTGTTTTTTTTGCCATTTTTTATAACTTTTTAAAAGACTAAAAAATAAGCACTTTTTACAAAAACACCTTTTTATAAACCACGAATAAGCACTAAATAAGCTGTTAAAGGGTGACAGAATAAGCTTAATACTCTAAGCTATAAAATGCTAACTGTTAAGCTAAATTAAGCACTAATAAGCAAATAAAAACTCAAAATAAGCTAACACATATAAAAGGGCATATCTAAAAAGCACTTAAGAACAAAAATAAGCAACTACAATAAGCTAGAATGGCAGTTTAATCAAAAAGCTATAAAACTAAGAAATTTTAAGCTAAAATGCATATAAGCTTAAATAAGCTCTAAACTAAAGAGAATAAGCTAAAATGGGCTTAATCTAACCTAATAAGCTAAACTAAACCTAGAATAAGTAAAATCAATAAGCTAATAAGCCTAAATAAGCAAATAGTTTTTTGGCCAAAATTGATAAGCAAAAGGGCCAAGAGGGACTTTTCTAGCTTAAAAATAAGCTAGCAAAACGATCCTTATGGCTTAGTGGCTTATACCACTAAGAAGAATGGCCAAAAAGCTACAATAAGCAACAAAGAAAAAGCATTTTGAAATTCATATAAGCACTTAAAAAGCTTCATGAAAATGGCATCTTAACAAATCACCACTTTTGAGCTTAAAAATAAGCAAACAAACAGATCCTTATGACTATATAACCTACAAACAGATTAAATTTAGACCTCAAAGAACAAGAATCAACAATCAAAAAGCATTTTGAAATTCAGGATAAGCCACAATAAGCATTTGAAAAAGCAATTTCTCAAATTCTTTTAAACACTTAACACTTTTGACAGTTTTGGCAAAAACACAAAAATGACAATGCAGGCTATAGAGCTTTGTTTCTAACCTGTTTTTAACACTTGCACAAACTCAAAAAACATCACAAATCAACAATAAGCAAGAGCACAATCAAATAAGCAAATAGAATAAGCTATAACCTAACAGGTTCAAACAACAAACTCTTAAAACCTTGAAAATAAGATTTAACACTTTAAAAACCTAAACAAACTGATTTTTAGGACTAATTATAGCTAAACTAAACTGACTCAAGTGTCAAAATGCAATCTTGACCCATTTTGACCCATTAAAACAGTTATGCCAAACACCCCTTTAAAAACTTAAAATGCTTTTTAAACTTGAAAACTTTGATTTAAAGCCAAACTTTGCAAATACCAGATATTAAATAGGTATATTAGATACTTTTAAGCAAACTTCAACAACAAATAAGCACTTAAATAAGCTGAGACAGATTAGATTGTGCTAGTTTATAAGCTATTTTAGACAAATTATATGAAAACTCAAACAAATGGTTTCTAAACTATAAAACAACAAATCAGCATTAAACATCATAAACAAACACAAATAACAAATATAAGTAGACGAATAAGCACAAAATAAGCAATTGAATTGTAAATAAGCTATAAATGGAAAAAATGAAACTTACAAAGGCCCCTTTGCTCAAAAAGAGGGCAAATGACTCAAAAAGAGCATTATCAACTAGCACTACTTTCAAAGAAAGCTAAGTAGTGTCCATAATCCCACCAAATCCGGCTTAATCTTCCAAAAAGCTTTTTTGAGTGATTTTGGTAAAATTAAACTTAAGACCTTACAAAACTATGAAAAAAGTTTTGTAAGAACTTAAGTAACCAACTAAGAAGGTCATAAAAAGACCTTTTAAAGAGCTTAGAAAATAGTTTATTAAACAATCAAACACTTTAACTTAAAAACGGGGTAAAACATAAAAACTTCAATCTTTCATTAAACTTAAAATCATTACAAGGCTTTTAAGAAAACATTACAATAACTGAAAAACTTAAATATAAGGAGCATAAAACTACTAAAAAACCCTTATATTACCCAAAGGCTTAACAAAGGAGCCTATTTATGCTAATTCGAATGAAGATTCAGAGGATGCTTTCTTTAGTGAAGCCTTGCAGCTGTTTTCCTTGGTGAGAGAGGTCACAAAGATCATCCCCTAGCCATCCTATTTGAGTGTGACCAAGACATGGACATTCCACCCTTGATCTTTTTTTCCTCAATCTTGTGACGAATAGAAGTGCAAGGGAATTGCCAAGGTGGAAATTGTGTAGATAAGGTATGGGGTGTGTAACAAAGTATAGAAGAAAGGACCATATTGGGTAAATTTGGGCGGTACTGGAGACAGGGTAACTAAAAACGATGTACATTGTTTCCCAAGCGCAATTTTTGAAGTTTGGGAAATGGCATCGAAAGGCCCCCTCAATCAAGTGTATATAATGATAGCAATCCATCGTCCTTGAATTTTGCAAATTTGGCCCTTTTGGTTTGTTGATGGGTTGCACCGTTAGTCCTTTTAAGGACTAACGGGGTTAAGGTTTAAAAGGTTAAGGGGAGTGGAGTTATAAGGGGATTAACGGGGTGTTAAATGGTGATGTTGGGCTTGGTGTTTGGGCCGGTTATAAAAATAAGGGTGTTGGGCCTTTATTGAGGTTTAAGGTGTATAAAGTATAAGTTGGACTGTCTCAAGGCCCCCTGAGGTGGGTAAAGACAGGCCCATTTTTGGATAATTTAGGTTTTCTGGTTTGGTTTTCGATGCTCTTCTAAAGGCATCATCACGGTTGAATTTGACTTTTTGACTTCTCACGGACCTTATCGATGTTCTCCAATGTGCTCGGTTTTGTCGATTTGGCTTTGATTTTTGCCCTTTTTTTGGATATCCAGTACCTGCATAATACAAATGCAAAACATACAAATACAATCTATTTTTGGTACATTTTTAGTCATTTAAGTCTGGTTTTAGGGGTCAAAGGTATGTGTAATTAAACACATACCAAAATCTCCCATACTATGATATTGTCGTGTCCTCAAACGCAATCTATAAGTAAGCACGTAGAAAACTAGAATCTCGATCTCCCCTCGACTAATACCTCAAAAGGTAGTTAAGTGTTTATCGCAGGTATTAAAGAATCAAAGTTAATAAGCCCCATTTTTACCATTTGAAAGATATACATTATTTACCACTAAATTTTTTGTATTTTTTCCTTTCCTCATATTTTTTTATTTTTAGCACTAACAAATTTGACTTGTCGTTATTTGCATAACCTTAGGGATCAATCGAACAAGATGCAATATCGATCCGAAATTCCCCAAAAAAGATAAATTCATCGTCCCCGACTTTTTCACTCGCTCCAAACCAAGCTTAAAACAAATACACGCTAAATATCATTAAGATGCTAAACACAAACACATATTTATAACTTAAACTTTTTCAACTCCAGAACTCCCGACAATTATATATCTTAGGTTGAATTTGCTCTTTTGAATTTCTAACCATGGATACAACGTTTTCAAAATACTATGCTCACGTTCCACCTCAGAGAATCCAGAATTGAAGGCGAGCTCATCCCATGTAGCGGCGACTTTCGGTCTTCGGCACATCCCAACCTTGCGGCTAAGTGACCAGGCTTTTGACACCCCACAGAGACTAGTATTGGGACTTACGGACCTTAGGTTTCAAAAACGCTTAGGTTTCCCGTTTACACATAGCTTATTTAGAAAAACTTTAAAATGAATTAGTCAAAGTTCAAAAGCATATTTAAATTTAACAAAAAGAGATCTATTTATTAATTCACACTTAATATTAAACATAACATTTATGCAATTGTAACCCTCGACATTTTATAACTTGCAACATCGGTTGTTAGCGGCAAATATGCATCAAAACATTTACCAGTCACTGAAATTAATTCTTAACTATGGCTTTCTTTAAAGGCAGTAACATCGGTTTGTCGACCGCAAGATGCAGCAAACTTTTATCAACCCACAATTTATTATATTTTTTTATTTTTCATATAGTTTTTTTTAATTTTTACTTTATATAGAGAAGACTTCTTTTTGAAAAATTTAAGTATAAATTTGAACTAAGACTAAAATTTTTGCTATTAACTACTTAAAATTTGTTGATTTAAGTTTAATCTCCAAAAATAGCACGTATGATTAGTCCGGTTAAGAGCTTATGGGAGAAAAGGCCACAAATTACAAACATGAGCTCTTAAGATTTTCAAATAATCCTTGTTTAGCATCCAACTCATAATCAACTCTATCATTTTTCGTTCTTCGCGAATTTCCGCGAACACTTAGCCTAAACGTTAAGGAACAAGCTAGAGCTCAACACGATCGATTGGGTCAAAATTTATTCTCATTCTACCCAGCAGGAAAGTCAAAATTATGACAAAACACTTATTTTATTTTTCATTTTTTTTTTCATTTTTTTAAAATTTTGGTGGTAAAAACAGGATTACGTAAAAACAACAGCTGCAGGCACAATCAAATCAATAGATCCCCCCATACTAGAATTAAACATTGTCCTCAATGTTTTAAGAAGGGTCTCTACGTAAATCCTAAGCCATTTATTAAGTATGCTTAAAGATAAACGTTAGTCGATGAGTTGTTTGCAAATTTCTTAAATCTCTCTTCGCCCGATTCGGTGCCCCTCGTGCTATCATAAGTGATCGCGGAACCCATTTTTGCAATGACCAGTTTGCAAAGGTCATGCTTAAATATGGATGTCACTACGTTCTCTCCACCGCGTATCACCCACAAACAAGTGGGCAAGTTGAGGTATCTAATCGTGGTTTGAAACGAATTCTTGAAAGGACAGTGGGCGAGAACCGTGCCTCTTGTCGGATAATTAGTGACGCACTCTGGGCCTTCAGTACGTTACAAAACTCCCATCGAGTGTTCCCCTACTAGTGTGTACGGAAAAGGATGTCATCTATTGATCAAGCTCGAGCACAAAGCCTACTGGGCCTTGAAGCATGCAAACTTTGACCTTGAGACCGCGGGTGATCACCGTAAAGTTCAACTCAATGAACTAAATGAACTTCGTGATCATGCCTATGAGAACTCTTTGATCTATAAAGAGAAAACAAAGAGGATCCATGACTCAAAGATCAAAAACCGCGTTTTCAACGTCGGTGATCAAGTCCTCCTCTTTAACTCTAGATTGAAGATGTTCTCGGGCAAGTTAAAATCCCGTTGGTCCGGACCGTTCACCATTGCCCATGTCTTTCCATATGGCACCGTTGAGTTATCTCAAAAACTCCTGGCCAAACTTCAAGGTGAACGGTCATCGAATTAAGCTCAACTTTGGTGGGGAGTTACACACATTTGGTTGTCCCGGAGATCTCATAATCCTTCCCCGAAGGACAATGAATTCGGGGGATTGGTCATAGCTTAGTGAACCTAAACAAGCGCTTCGTGGGAGGCAACCCATGCTTATCCTAGTTATATTATGTAGTATTGAATAAGTGTTTTTTGTTGTGAGAGGTGTGCCTCTTTCCATTCTCGTTTGCTTGTGTTTTTATGATTGTCCAGGATTTTGAATGCTCTCTCTGCTCGCATGGTTTTTAGGTCCTTCGATCACAAGAGCTTCAAATCCTCAGCATGCATTTGGGAAATCAATGTTCACTAATCTATCTACTCTTAAAGTTTTATCTTAAGTTACTTAATAAACGGTTTAGGATTTACGTAGAGACCCTTCTTAAAACATTGAGGACAATGTTTAAATCTAGTATGGGGGGATCTATCGATTTGATTGTGCCTGCAGCCGTTGTTTTCACGTAATCCCGTTTTTACCACCAAAATTTCAAAAAAAATGAAAAATTTTTAAAATTTCAAAAATAAAATAAGTGTTTTGTCACAATTTTGACTTTCTGCTGGGTAGATAAGAATATATTTTGGCCCGAATCCGAGCGTGTTGAGCTTAGTGTTCCTTTAACTTTTAGGCTAGCGTTCGCGAAATTCGCGAGAACGAAAATGATAGAGTTAAGTATGAGTTGGATGCTAACAGGATTAGTTGGAAATCTTAAGAGCTCATGTATGTAATTTGTGGCCTTTTCTCCCATAAGCTCCTAACCGGATTAATAATACGTGCTGTTTTTGGGGATTAAACTTAAATCAACAATTTTTTATGTAGTATATAGCAAAGATTTTAGTCTTAGTTCAAACTTATACTTGAATTTTTCAAAAAGAAGTCTTCTCTATATAAAGTAAAATGAAGAAAAAAAATGATGAAAAATGAAAAAATATAATAAATAATAATTATAAACTGTGGGCTGACAAAAGTTTGATGTATCTTGCTGGCTCACAACCGATGTTACAGCCTTCTAAAGAAAGCCCATAGTAAGAATAATAATCTGAGATTGATAAAAGTTTGCTGCATCTTGCCGGCTCACAACCGATGTTGCAGCCTTCTAAAAGTTCGAGGGTTACAATTGCATCAATGTTGTGTTTTATATTAAGTGTTAATTAATAAATAGATCTCTTTTTGTTAAATTTAAATATGCTTTTGAACTTTGACTATTTCAATTTAAGTTTTTAAATAAGCTATGTGTATACGGGAAACCTGAGAGTTTTTGAAACCTAAGGTCTGTGGTCGGATACTAGTTCTTTGTGAGGTGTCATAAAGCGCCTGGACACATTAGTCGCAAGGTTGGGATGTGCCGTGACGAAGTGCTAAATGGGATGGTTCTCGCCTTCACACTCATTATTCTTAGGAGGATACGATGAAGCATAGAATTTTGACAAATGTTGATCCATGGTTGATTTTCAAATGGCACATTCACCCCATGATATAATAATTGTAGGGAGTGAAAGATCAAAGTTGCAAATATGAGTAGTGTTAGCATCTTAAATGATATTTAACGGTGATTTCGTTTTAAGCTTGAGTTTAGGGCGGAGTGAAAAAGTCGAGGACGATGAATTTATCCTTTTTGGGGCATTCGGATCCAAATGCATCTTGTTCTATGATCCTTAACGGTTATGAAAATAACGAAAGTCAAATATGTTAGTTGCTAAAAAATGAGAAAAAGGAAAAAATACAAAAATATTAGTGGTAATAAGTGTATATCTTTAAAAATGGTAAAAATGGCTTTTCGAGCTATTGATTCTTTAATTCCCCTCGATGAACACTTAGCTACTTTTCGAGGTAATTAGTCGAGGGGGATTGAGATTCTTAGTTTTCTAAGTGCTTACTTATAGCATTGCGTGAGGACACGCAATATCTTAGTATGGGGGATTTTGGTATGTGTTTAATTACACATACCTTTGACCACTAAAACCGGACTTAAATGACTAAAAACGTACCAAAAATACATTGTATTTGTATGTTTTTGTATTTGTATTATGACAGGTAAGGATAGATCCAAGAATAAAAAAGAAAAAAAAAAAAAAAAAAAAAAAAAAAAAAAAGAAAAAAAAAAAGAAAAAAAAAAGAAAAAAATGGACGCGATGAAAAATCGAAGCAAAATATGACAAGCGGAGCACGATGACGGAAAGATCGTGAGAGTCAAGAAAGACAAAGGTCAAGTCTACAAATAAAGTGTCAAAGTAAAAGTCAACCCCGGGATGAGGCATCGGAAAGAGCATCGAAAACCGAACCGACAAACTAAATTGCAAAAATGGGCCCACCCGTACCCACATAGGGGGCCCTGGGACAGCACACTTATACTTTATAAACACTTAAAGCATAAATAAAAAAAGCCAAGCTCTAATTTTTATACACCCGGCCCTACCATTAGAGAGCCCAACACCACACCCTTTTATATCCCGATTATTCTCTACTCATCTTCCTTTAAACTTAACCTCGTTAGTTCCCTAAAAGCTAACGGTCCCATCTATAACTAAAAGGGCAAATATGGAAACACAAAGATCCCTTACCCCTTTTATAATTTAACGCCGTTAGTCCCTAAAAGGACTAACGGTGCCAACACAAACTCCAAGGATCAAATATGCAAAACTCAAGGACTGTGGTTGTAACCAAATTATACTCCCTCAGAGGCCTTTCCTGCCAATTTTCCAATCATTCAAAAATTGCGCAAAGTACTGTTCATCAACTCCCTGGATGGTGTCCTCTACTCACTACCAGACAAGACATCATCCCCCTTTCTTCTCACCCTTGTCCACCCATACCAGGACCACCCCACACAGCTGGCATACACCTTGGCAATCCTCTACACTCTAATTCGTCTATGAAAGAAGACAAAGAATGGATGGACAAGATCATACAACTTAGGGAACACTCAATTTGGACGGCTATAATGACATTTGTGACCTCTCTCACACAAGAAGCACGCCTACAAAAGCTCTCAGCAAAGAAGCACACATCCTAGAACCTTCATTAGCTTAGTATAAATAGGTCCTTTGTAAGCCATTATTGGCACCTAGTTTTTTTTATTTTTCAGCTTATTTTAGTTCTATTTTAGCTTATTTTACTTTTTCCTTGTAATGTTTTTAAAGATTTTAATGAAATTTTAAGTTTGGTTTTAATATCTGTTTGCAAGTTTTTAAGTTCATATATGTTTCATAATCCACTATAAGCTTTTATATTAAGCTCTTATAAGCTGTTTGTACTTAAGCAATGAAAACTTTTTAGTTTCTTGTTGCTTAATAACTAGTTCACAAAAACTCACTCAAAAAGCTCTTTGGAAGATAAGCCTAAAAGGGAAGGGCTTATATTGCTTTTACTAGCTTAATTTATTCAAGCTAGAGCTTATAGAATAGCTCTAAGAGCACTTGTTTGCCCTGTTTAAGCAAAGGCATTTGTAAGTTTCTTTTTTTAAGTTTTAGCTTATTTCACTGTAGCATTGCTTATTTACTGCTTATTTGTGCTTATTTATGCTTACTACTACTTATTTATGATGTTTATTGCTTAAAATGCTTAGCTTGTAGTTTAAAAACCCTTTGTGCAAGTTTTTCTTAAATCTGTCTTATATTAGCTTATAGAATTGCATAAGTTGTTCTGGCTTATTTGAGTGCTTAACTACTGTTGAAACATGCTTAGTACTGCTTATTGTGCTTGTTGAACATCTGGTCTTTTCAAAATTTGGATTAAATCAGTTTATACAAGTTAAAAATTTGCAAATCAGTTAGTAAAGGGATGTTTGGTTTAACTGCTTTAATGGGTAAAAATGGGTCAAAATTGCAATTTGACACTTAATTCAGTTTAGTTTAGCTTAAAGTAGTCCAAAAATTCAGTTTGTTTAAGTGTTTAAAGGTTTTAAGAAATTGTGGTTTGAAACTATGAGGTTTAAGCTCATTGTATTTGCTTATTTGATTGTGATCTTGTTTATTGTCATTTTGTAAAGTTTTTGTGTTCATGAATGAGTTAAAACATGTTAGAAACCATAAGCAATAGGCCTGCATTTGTTGTTTACATTTTGCCAAAACTGTCAAAAAGTGTTAAGTGTTGAAAAATTTGAGAAATGGCTTTTTCAATTGCTTATTGTGGCTTATCCTGAATTTCAAACTCTTTTTTGATTGTCGATTTAAGCTCTTTGAGGTCAAAGCTTATTCTGTTGGTAGGTTATTAAGTCATAAGGATCTGTTTAGTTGCTTATTTTTAAGCTCAAAATTGGTGATTTGTGAAGATTATAAAAGTTTTCAAAAATTTGTCTAAGTGTTGAACCTGTGTGAGATGCCTTTTTCATGAAGCTTTTTAAGTGCTTATTTATATTTCAAACTGCTTTTTCTTTGTTGCTTATTGTAGCTTTTTGGCCATTCTTTTTAGTGGTATAAGCTACTAAGCCATAAGGATCCTTTTGCTAGCTTATTTTTAAGCTAGAAAAGTCCCTGTTGGCCTTTTTGCTTACCAGTTTTGGTCAAAAAGCTATTTGCTTATTTAGGCTTATTAGCTTATTGCTTTTGCTTATTCTAGTATTAGCTTAGCTTATTAGGGTTTAAAGCCCAATTTAGCTTTTTATCTTTCAGTTAGAGCTTCTTTAGCTTATTGCATTTTAGCTTAAAATTTATAAGTTTTATAGCTTTTTGATCAAACTGCCATTCTAGCTTATTGTAGTTGCTTATTTATGTTCCTAAGTGATTTTTAGATATGCTCTTTTATCTGTCTTAGCTTATTTTAAGTTTTCATTTGCTTATTAGTGCTTATTTAGCTTAAACAGTTAGCTAATTGTAGTATAGCCTAGAGTATTAGGCTTATTCTGTCACATTTAACAGACTTATTTAGTGCTTACTTCTTTGTTTATAAAAAATGGTGTTGTAAGTGCTTATTTTTTAGTCTTTTAAAAAGTTATAAAAAAATGGCAAAAACAAAAACATTTGGGATTAGGGGAAGTCCTAGGTGTTAGCCTTAATTTATTGAGTCGAACAAGGAAGCTCGGTCACTCTACGATGGAGCTTCGGTCTTTAATTAGTTAATGTTGTAATAGAATAATATCGGGAATCGGGCTCGATAGTTAATCTAATATTGTATATGTTTCGGGTTTAATCCCAAACAAAACCCGAGCCCGGGTCCTAGTTAAATATCCCGCACGTCACATTAAATGTGTAGGGGTATATATATATATTTAGATATTTTCTATAAATATCTAACTATATATAGATATTTTCTATTTAGAAAATATCTAGTTTTTCATTTCTAAAAATCTAATTTCTTTTTCTTTTCTCTCTCAACTCTCTCTCTTCTCTCTCTCTATATTTCGTCTCTCTCTCCTTCTCTTTTCTTGATTCGTGTTGTGTGTTATGAAGTGAAGCATTAAATCGGTTCCTACAATTGGTTTTTGAGTGGTTGTCCAACCGGTTTTCCCAAGATTGATGGTTTTGTAAACTTAGTTATTCACATATTTCCTGTTAATTTCCGTAATCTCATTTTAATGCTGCAACTCTGCAAACCCTTATTTCCTGAATTTGCGCTTTTGAATTTATCATTAATTGCCTCAATCAAAGAAGTTGTGTGTTCTATGTTCTATCTCTCGTTGTTTGATAGAATCAATCATTTCTTTGTAATGCCTTTTAAAGTTCTTTTCCTTGAGTAGTAGCAAATTTATGTTCCAAATTCGATGTTTATTGTTTGAATCTACATAGATGTCATTGTTAAACCTTGGCTTCATTACCTTTCTCTATTCAAAAATTGATTTGTAGGCCTGATTTTAACACTTGGTTTTGCATTTGTAGTTCAAGATCAATACAATGTGCTTCGAGTTTTGCAAAATCTTTTTGACACTGGGCAACAGTCGTTTTGAGACAAACATTTTCAGACTCGAGTGATTGATTTGAGAGTTCAGTTGTCTTGTCATCAGTTAATTTAGCAGGCAAAGGACATATGTCATGACATTGTTCAGATTTGGTCAAACCTTTCCTTTCATTATTGAATTCAGGTTGCTCTGTTGCTTGTTGTCCTGTAGCAAAGATATTGATTTTCAGCAGTCGTTTGTACCTCAGCCATTGGCTCTTTCATTTATTTATGGGGTCTGATTATCTGCATCAACATGTGCATCATTCCCTGATCTGCTGCTTGTATCCTGCTCTTTTGATTTTGTCCCATTGCTTTCAATGATAACTGAACTAGCATCCAATGCATCCAATGCATTACTCGTATCAGTCTTTTCCTCTGTTGTCTGGTTTTGTCTTTCATTCACCCTGCTTTCATACTGCATTTTATGTTGTGCTCTTTCACCAATCGACTTCTTAACAGATTCCATGTGTTGGATCAGTGTGTCACGGAATTCTGGAATATCGAGTCGAGTGTATTGTAGGAATTTGTTGCGTGTCATGTCAACATATTCATCATCCAAATAAAACCGTGACTTGATGAACATCTGAAACTGTGTCTGGAGTACTTTAAAAGCAGACATGGATCCAATCTCTTGAAATTCTTCGTTGTCAAGTTGCTTTTGTAGTTGATCCATGTACAAGAACATTGTGCCCGTGAAAGTCTCTAGATCTTGACCAAAGAGTGTTGCAAATGCGCGTTTAAATCCCTCTTCGGTTCGACTTCCTTTTAAGTCGTTGTTTGAAAGACACTTGAGGTGTGAATGAAGTCGTTGAAAAGATACCATGCAACTTTCTTTTGATTTGTCTTGAATTAGTTGCATTTGTTGTATTTCTGAATCTGAACACGAAGATAAGGTATCTTTCTTCTCCATTTTATCGTGAGTTGAAGTGAAAGTTGTTGGATCTTAAGTGGATATGATGTGATTGAAGTTGTGGTTTTGTAAGCAATTCACGTTCACGGGATTTTACACGTCTATGATTAAAACTGATAAATGAATTAACAGGATTTTACAAAATCAATAGAAAACCGTGAATGATTTGATTCGGAATCAGCGGCCAATGATTTAATTGTCTAAAAACAGATAATTTTCTGGCTAGGGTTAAAGCTGTTTGTTTAAATAGGCTCACCAAACTGAAACGGGCCTAAAAATACAGATGGGCCGTGAGCTAGAACAAAAACAAGTCTAACACAAATTCCAAAAAACTGAAAAATGTCAATAAATCATAGTAAACGAGTGTTTTGGGCCTCGAAAAATCCTTAACCAGCTAAAGGGTGGTTACAGCGTGATCCGTCACGTTTTTCTCTTCGATTTGAGAGGTCACGGGCCTGAAACGGACTTACGGATCAAAAGTTATGGCTGTTTTACTGAAACCCTTTTCTTCACACAATTTATCTCATTATGCAACGTAACTTGCATCTCTAAAGTAAACGAGCTCACGCAACCTACCTATGTCAATTCTATCTATGTTTATATCATGTAAACATCCTAATATGTCAAGTCTATATCTTAATATCATTTTTACCAAATACATTATCCATTTAACGTACTTTTCAAAACATTATTTAGAAAACAAGCATTATACGTTAATGTTTATATCAAAACCCTAATTATATGTAAGGTATACATATAAAATGAATGTGCATGCACTCTATAGCAGGGTTGTACATGTGTACATGCGGTACATATGACAAGATTTGAATGTCTTTTCCCTCCTAAATCAAGTTACAACTTTCTAAAGCATAATGTACAAGCTAATCATGCCTAAAAACCTAATTAGGTCATTTAAGCTCCTAAATCATGTTTAAACTTTACCACAACTTTAGCACAAGGTACAAGCACTTAATTCATGACTTCTAAACCTTAAACCTAAACCTTAATTTCGTCTAAATAACCCTTATCTAAAAACCTTAAACCCGAAACGTAACCTAAAACCCTAAATGTCACTTTGAACCTAATGAACTAACCTAAACCCTAATCTAACTTAAAACTAATCCTAAAACCCTAATTCCATATCATTTAACCTTATCCTAATCCCTAAAAATATCTTAAACCTTAAAAACCTAAATCCCTAACTCGATCTAAAAACCATAAAACCCTAACCCGTGACCCATTAAACTCAGCACCCCTTTTTATTTCATTTTGACCCATTTTCAACCCAACCAAGCACCCTAGCACCTCTATGACATCACCACCATGTCACCAAGCAGCCACCCAAGCACCTTACAAGCACCTCCATCACCTCCCTTGGCCACCAAGGCTTCTAGTCACCTTCTTGTCACCCCTATGTAACCGAACCCTCATACACCCTCACCACCTTGCATAGCTACTCTCCTAGCTTCCATGAATCATCTATAGGCTTCATTGGTCATCACTCTACAGCCCTTAACCCTTATCCATTAAGAAAACTTGGGCACCAAGGGTTTTCACCCCTATATAAACTGAATCCAAGCAACCCTTTCAAATCACACCTCAAAACTTCATCACAAACACAAATGGAGTTCTAGCTCAGCCAAGGAAGAAGTAGAAGGTCCCTAAGATCATAATTGAAGCCAAGAACCAAGAAAAAGAAGCTCTTGAAGTCGTTACTAGGCGTACGAACCCGAAAACCCTATTTTGACCCATTTTAAACTTAAGTTATCTCCAAAATCTTGTTTCAATAAGTTATAATCTGTATTAGAATGTTCATAATACTCTTAAGATCATATATGAACTCTTGTTAAAGCCTTGAATCCTCAAACCTATGCGTTTTTTATTAAAACCCTAAAAATGACCCGTTTTGATTTTCTAGCTAACAAATCCTTTTTCTAAACTTTTGTTACGTTAAAACATCTTATTTTTGCTTATTCTAATAAGCTATAACCTGAAAATATCATTTGGAACCCTAAAATAAGCTTGCATGACTTTTTGGACTTGATTTGTAAATATTTTCATGCATAAGGGTATATATCGTAAATTTCTAAAATTTATAACTAGAGGGGCTGAAAATGTCATTATTCCAAAGTTATAACTTAAAGGACCTATCTTGCCAAGTTTCAAAGTTTAAAGGTTTATTAAATTATTATATACTTTATATATTAAAGTACTAAACTTGTAAAGTTTATAAATCGTGGTTATATTGCCATTTTTGCAACTTAAAAAATATAAATATATAATTTTTTCTTTAATAAATTATTTTAAAGTATATATTTAATATTATAACTCGAATTTTTATAAAACCGACAATAATCGTTATTAATCATCGATCGAGCATTATGAAACAATTAAGTTATTACATTGCCATGAACTTAACCTCTTGCCAAGAAATTGAGCTAGCTCCAGCATAATCACTATCAGAAAAAGCTTCCAAGATAAATGGTGAATCTCTAGGATACCAAAGGCCCAATTTAGGTTGACCTTTCAAGTATCTAAAGATCCTCATCACAGCATGAAGATATGACATTTAAGGTGTAACTTGGAACCTTGCACAAGCACAAACACCAAATATTATGTCAGGCCTAGAAGCTGTTAAGTACATCAATGATCCAATCATTGATCTGTATAAATGAACATCTACAGCTTCAGCTTCTTCATCCTTAACCAATCCCTTATTAGTCTCTATTAGAGTTCTTGCTGTCTTCACAGTGATAAAATCAAACTTTTTTAGAATGTCAGCCACATACTTGTCTTGGCTGATGAAGATTCCATCCTCTTTCTGTTGTACTTGCATACCTAAGAAGAAAGTGAGTTCCCCCATAGAACTCATCTAGAATCTCTTGTGCATCAAACCTTTAAACTCATCACATAAAGACTTCTTTGTGGACCCAAAGATGATATCATCAACATACACCTGTACTAACAAGATATCACCTTTGTCCTTCTTGATGAACAATGTCTTATCAATGAAGCCTCTTCTAAATCCATTTTCAATTAAGTAGGTAGACAAGGTCTCATACCGTACATATGGAGCCTCTTCAAACTCATCACATAAAGACTTCTTTGTGGACCCAAAGATGATATCATCAACATACACCGTACATATGCGGGTGTTTGGCAAAGGCACCCGTTGGGGCAACTTATTGTGATTATTGATTATCTCAAGGTCTCGGTGCATGAGCTTTGGGCAATAATACTGTTTTCTATAATAATTATACTCATTGCAATTATTACACTTATGGGTGTATAACAACGTAACCCACTATTGAACTTGTATTCAAACTGTTTACCATAAACCTATGAATTTCACTCAACCATTGTGTTGACCTTTTTAGCATGTTTATCTCAGGAAATTTAGCAACTGTTGGCATGGAGTGGCACGGACTTGAAGATGGCTAAATTGTTATCATTTAAACTTTATGTTTCTAGATTTTGGGACCTCTCTTTTGTAAAAACTCTGATGAAATAATGAATGATAACTTATCTTTTAAAAACGTCTCTTTTGAGTCGTTTTCTATGATTATGACTGTTGTACTATGAAATAATACCCCAGATTAGCTTTCGCTGCTATATGTCAAAAGTGGGGGTGTTACAAATTGGTATCAAGAGCCACAGTTATAGAGAACAAGGTTAAAACCTTAACTATAACTACTTTTCTTTTTCCATCCAAGAAAGTCCTTCGTGCCACTTATGTTATTTACCACTGGGTTGTTAACAGAGTGATGTCTTATCCCAACCACCCTACTTCCGATATTGAGGATGCTTTTTCCTCTAACTTTCTGGACTATTTCCCAGCTTCACTGGGAAAATACTTCTTCTGAATCTTCAAATAATTCATCTGGTTTAGTTCCAATAGCTTCACTAACTCTTTCACTTTTTCATAATGACCCCTATATAAAGGTTATGCAAGCATATGATGCCATTAATCCCCCACAAGTTACTATTCTACCCCCAACTGTCGTGCCTCCATCTCCAGTATTATCACTACCACCAATGTTTGATTCCCGAGATTTCTTTCCTCCCGAAGATATTCTACCACCTAAAGACACTAAGACTCCTGTTGAATCACCCATTCCAATATCTCTATCTTCATTAGTAGGATCTTCATCACCGTTTGGTCACTACACCACATAGATTACCTTTGAAGAGTCTATCTTCGTAGAGTTAGATAAAAACTCATTATGGTAGGAAACCGTAACACTTCACTTCACACAATCAAACACGAAATCGAATAGAAAAGAGAAAGAGAGTGAGTTGTTTAGAGAGAGAAAGAGGAGAGAGAATTTAGAGAGAAAAGAAAAGAGAAAGATTTATTAGAATGAAACAACTAGCTTTTTCTATGGTAAGAAAAAGCTTATATACCCCGTCACGCTAAAGGTACGCGCGGGATATTTAACTAGGACCCGGGCTCGGGTTTTGCTTGGGATTAAACCCGAAACATATACAATATTAGATTAACTATCCGATGCCCGATTTCCGATATTTTCCTATTACCATTATCTAATTAAAGACCTAATGCTCATCGTAGAGGGACCGAAATCCTTGTTCGGACTCAATACATTGATGCTTACAATCTTCCCCGTAGTGATTTCAAATACTAAGTGTTTATTATTTTAAATAAGGGGAGGAAAATGTAATTAAAATATGATCTATACGACTCCATGTGATGAGAAAAGGTTTATGGGTTCGATCTTATACCCAACAAACATCTTAATTTCATGACGAATCTGAGTATAAGGTGGTCTTGGTTAGAATCAATCCTTGATCCAACCAGCGGAGGATCTACCCAAGGATCAAATCAAAGTTAGAAATAGCAGTCCTTAGGTATGATTGTGAGATGAATGTAAAGGAATAATGCCGACTAGATTGTGTTAACACTGGCAACAATCCAATAAGGGTGTTCGTAATGGCCAGTCTTGGTAAAGAATAGAAGGCGTTGAGAACATTAAACAAGAAATGTATGGATAAAGGGTCTAAACAAAGAAGCCCTCCACACAACTTAAGGCAGAAACCGGGTCAATACATATGCTGTCAGAATCACAAGTTGATTGCTGACATTGAAAACGACATCATGGACCAGTGAGTGCAATGCAAAAACCCTTACCCAGCATTCGGGTTTCTCTCAACAGAAACTTGTCTCATTTGTCACGGAGATACACACGTTATCTATTAACATCTCACTCCGAGTTTGTTGATAATGAATAGGTGATTATGCTCCAGCATCCGAGTACTAAATCCAAATTGCACTAATCGAGTCTAGAGCCAAGAGTTCAATTAAAAAAATTCGTTAGGACCACATTCATTTCAAACACTTGTTGAACTTCATCAAATTTCACAAGCTGTTATCAGAGTCTAGCAATATCTTGTGATATTTGCCAGAACATCGAGTGATATCTAATTATTCACAATGAAGATGGGAAATCTGCTTGGAGCCAGATCAAAAGCTTTGTAGGATGACTTGCGATGATTCTATATGAATCAAATTGTGACAACTGGATATCGATTTGGTCAGTAATGAATTGCGGTTGATGAATTTTGATAAAAACATGACACTCTCGTGTGGTTCAAAAACTATTTAACGAGTAGGACACGTCGATTGATTTTCAAATCATTTTCTCGTTTATCACTATAGTAAACCTGCATGGTCAACGGTGGTAACGGCAACCTCAATCCATTCAAATGCTCAATCTAAAAGGACATACTATCTAGAAAGCTCAAGATTGAATAAGACAAGACTTCCGCTAATATGATTTAAAGCTATCACAGAAAATGCAATTGTATGAGTGTTGTTTCAAAGACAACAGGATTGCAAGGATGGCTTAAGCCTGATCGCAAAGCATGAAGGAATAAGTATACAAAGAAGACAAGGACAAGAACACTCGAGCTTAAACGACAAAAGCTATCTCACTGATCTCATGAAGAAGTGTCCTCAATGACTCACTTTGGGGGAGATTGTTAGCCTCAATTTTATTGAGTCAATAAAGGAAAGCTCGTTCCATGAATGGACTCAACTATTTAGCGTGTTCTCTTGTTGTAACACAGATATCCCTCTCGATCTAAGTCAGAATATCCCACCATGACCCACATGGATTCCCGTTTCTTTATTTATCCAGATTTTCCCATCTTAGTTATGTAACAAATGCAACCAACAGATCGGAAGATGTTTTATTGAGTGTCATGTCATTGATGATGTGTTATCCGTCTTTTCCATGAGTGGATATGATGATTGATCTGTTCTGAGTATAGCATGCGGTTGCAACTGCTTCAGCCCAAAATGATAATGGAAGCTTAGAAGCTGAAAGCATCGTTCGAGCAGCCTCAACAAGAGTACGGTTCCGTCTTTCGACAACGCCTTTGTTAGGATGTCTCGAGGAGTGGATGTTTGATGTTAATGCCTTTCTTCTTTGAAATAAGACATGGAGTGTCTTGTTTCAAGAATCCGTGCTCAGTCAGTATGGACAGTAAATAACTTGAGCTTGAAGATTGCGGTTGAATCATCGTGAGAATGTTCTTTGAGAACTTCTGGTGTTTCATCCTTGGATATTGAAAAAGAGTCCAAGTCAGTATCTTGGAATAGTCATCAACAATCACCAGAATATACTTTTCCCATTTTATGCTTTGCAACGCGCATTGGACCAACAAGTCATGTGAAGCAAATTCAGCCTTTCTTTGGACACTTTGAACGCTTTTGACTTAATTGTGCTTCTTTTTCCTTTACTCATTTCACAGGATGAACAAAGTTGATCCTTGACATATGATAATTTAGGTAAGCCTGGATCAACATCTTTCTTTGATAGTAAGGTGATGTTAATCGAAGTTAAGATGTGAAGTCTTACGATGCCATAACCTGCTTGAGTTGGTAAGCTTTAGCATGAAACAGATTGGAGTTGATGATGTTGTTCTTGAAGAGAGATTGTGTAGAGATAGTATCAAGAACTACCAGTTAGTAAATCGTTTCACTCGAAGATCTCTCACAAAACAAGTAGATTTCCTGAAAGCAAAACCTCCAAATCAGGCTCACAGAAATTGACCACCGAGAAAAGATTGTGATTGAGGCCTTCGAAGTAATAAACCGTTTGATCGGGACATTTCTTGAATCAGATCTCCATAACCAGTATTGGAGCAAAAACTGATCATTTCCAAAACGAACTTACCCAAAATTTCTCCACAAATTACACAAACAGCTTAAGATTTCCCGTCATGTGCTTTGTGCATCAGTGTCAACAATGAATAGGTGCGTTGTTACTTCTGCAGAGATTAGAGGACGAGGGTACTTGGACAAATTGTCCGACTCCTAAGGATTTTTGATATCTTCAAGATCATTAGTTATCTTAGAGACAATGTCTTATAGTGGGGACTAATACTTGTTGGGGTGGGGGATTCATAGCTTTCCTAATTTAGGCATCCATATCTTTTTGTCTATAGAGGCTTTTGTGTCCATAGTATAACCTGATGGACATCTCTTTAGATATCCACAATTTACATTCTGAATTGTATTTCTCTACAACTCTTATACATACTATTGGATTTCTGACTAGTGGTTATCTGATGCACCTGTTTTATTAAGGAGGTGTTGCAACAGATATTTGTTCGCTTTTCTCTTGGGTTTACTAGCACTATAGGAACTACCTTAGGCTTTAGTTTCTAGCAGTCACGTTTTCAAGTATCGAGTAACACAAGCATCATGATTAGAATTAATCACACATTGTTCCACATTCAGCAACAAACAGGCATTCTCATTCGAAGTTTGGAGTTTGAACTGTCATTACACGCAGTTACAGAACTTTGTTTTCTTAGAAATTCTTGAAATCCTATGGTGGTCTTCTACTTTTCTTCTTTAAACTTCATTGACCTTTGTTTGGCACGTCTTGTCTTTAACTTGATAGCACTTAAAGCTTTGGTCTGCTAACACTAGTAGTGTGGAATTATCTGAAGATTTAGACATGTGAGGATTTAGTTTTCCTAGTAAGCATGAGGCAAACTGTGGTGTTCTAGTTTGTGTTGTGGTTGGAGGCAATTCTAATAACATTACTTGTTTAAGCACTTGTGTTCGAACCGCCTTCGGTTCTTTTCTGAGGAAAAATTTCTGTTGTGTGACTGGTTTAAACAAACCACCGACACATTAGTTTTATTACCGACTGTTTCGTTTGAAAACTTCTCATTTCAGGAGGAATTTGAAAAGGAGTCGGTTTTCCTAAAATGATGGTTTGGAATCCGTTGAGCAATTTTGGTTTCGAGCAACAGTTGATTTATCAAACTGAGTTTCCACAGACTTTCCTTTTGTTTACCAGATTTTTTTTGGGGGGCGTTTCTTTAATCATTATCACCATGTTCTTATTCTTGCATTTGAGTTTCAAATTCTTGTTTTCATGGATATTGTTCACGTTCTTTTCGAAATACATTGGAAGATTTTCTTTGACAAATGGGTTGTTTTTCAATGTTCTTACAATGTTGTAAAGGAAAGTTCAGAGAAATCGGAGTGTTTTTCAGTTTAGAAAACTTTTTAACAAATTATTATGATACTTCTGTGTTAACAGATTCAGTTTGTTTGAAAGCTTTATGTGCAGACATTCACATTCTTGACTTTATGATGATACATGCTTGTAATTCGTATTAGCATTTAAAATGAGACATAGAATGCTTACAAATATGAAACTTGTATCATTTTAGACACACACTCTTTCAGAGAAGTGATATATTATGTTTGAAAAATCGCTTTTCTGATTAAAGTTCGTCAAGTCCTTTTCAAGGGATATTTACATACTCCAATCGTCATTCATCTTCCTTTTTTTGTTCATGAACAAATCAAAGGACTGTCCAGTATACGTTTTGTCTGAAAGAGGCATTAACAAGATTTTGATCAAAACAGTCATACTTCTTAGCAGTTGGGTTAGGGGGAAATGCACTACTAGTATGGGATTTGACCAAGTTTGTTGACAAATTGTTCTAAAATGATTGAAGTGTTTGTCATTTCGTTATAAAGTAGTTACTTTTACTACTGGATTTTGACATGGGTAGGAAAGCTAACGTTTTTAGCAATGTTTGGTTTTGTCCTAACAAACGTTTTTCTTCACATTGTCTTCCTAATTTCTTTAGCGCGTTCCAACTGATCAAGATAGGATTTGGATGGTGGTTTGAAAATTTCATAAAGACTGTTTTGATAGGTGTAATTATATGGTTTAACTGTGTCTTTATCCAATTTTGATCTACTCTCCTTTTCAAGAGTTCACTGTCTGTTCCCTATCGGGGCAAAAATTGTTTGCAGGATCAGAAGTATTCATATGGAACTTCATACAAGAGGCGTATCAGATTGAGCTTTCTTGAGGTACTTTGGATTAGCAAAGGTTGATTACCATGATATGTTACGATTTTGGGTTGGTCTAAATGTGAATGGTCTGAATTGACTGATTGCGTTATATAAAGAATTTCATTTAAAAACTTTTATTTGTGCTGTCATTTCTATCATCGTGTAATGTTCTTTTCTTCCTTAACCCTTAAAATCCGAATTAACTTACTTTTCTCTTTGAGTTGACGTCAAACTTGTGACTAGTTAAAGGACTCTTTTTGACATTCATAGTGTTTCTGATTGACAACTAAATTTTTCTAGGTTTTAGTTTTTCAAACCCTCTTTTAATGTCAATGTCTTTAATGAGCTAATAGTCTAGAGTTTCATTTAACTTTGTGTGTGTAGTATTTTATACCTCACTTGTTAGGTCAATTAAGAGCAGTGTCAACTTCTCAAGCTCTAGTATGTTTGGTCTTGAGTGCAATTCAAAGAACTATCCCGATGCTTGTAGCCTCCCTAGTACCCTACTAGACTCATCAAGGTTAGTTTTGCACTCCTTCAGTTCTTGAGTCAATGATGCGTTTGCTTTCTTTAATTGCTTTAAAATCGTTTTGTTTTCCTCTGTATCAAGAGTCAAATTAGCAATTAAATTAGCAAGCGCAGCACGCTCATCAACACATTCAGCCGCATTTTGATCAACCTGATTATCATTAGTACATATATTTGATGAATCAGGAATGACATTGCTATCATCCTTCTCCAAAACATATGTGTCGTTAATGGATTCAGGTTGCTCAGAATGTCGTCTCACATTGGCAAACACATCATTTTCATCATGGTTTTGTACCTGTTCCAATGGCTGACTTGTAGAACTGGATTCTTCAGGTGAGACCTCCTGAATCTTTGCCATGTAACTGTAATGTGCTTCCAATTCCTGTTCATCAATCTCTTCATCCGTGTCTTCTAGCCAATCAGCTTGCTCAGCTTGAAGTGGAACACCTTGTTCAGCTTGTTTGCACATCATCATCTTCTCCTTGTGATACGCGTAGTCTTTAACCCGCTTTGGCTTCCTGCATTCCCTGGCATAGTGTCCAAATCCCTTGCAGTTAAAGCACTGTATCCCATTTTGTTGCACTACCGGACTGCCTACTGTTTCCCTAGCCCCAGCAACTGTCATCGTCCTTTGATTCCCAAACTGCCCTGACTGATTGTCGTTGTTATACCTTGGTGTGGTATCTTCAGTCTTGTTCCTGGAGTTTGAAGAAGTTCGAAGGTTGTTGTTGGTAGGTTTGTACAGCTTCTTGAAGTACTTAGCAAGGAGTGCCAAGTTCTTTTTCATATCCTTATCCCTCCGAGCTTGTTCTGGATCACTGTCTTCCTCAGAAACGGACTCAGATTGAGGAGTAACTGGTTTGGCGATCTCTTTGCCTTTGTGTCTGGTAGACGCACTTGGTCGTGTGGAAGAAGATTGCATGTATGATGGTGCATTCGATCTTTGAGGTTTTGGTGCCTGATAGTAGTTATCTGAATATGGTTGAGCAGCCGCAAGAAGTGCTAATGGATTTGCACTTCTGGCTAATCTCTCAGAACGGATATCATTAACTTCGTTTTGAAACTGCTTCAGAACGTCAAACAGCTTGTGATATGAGACTGTGTCTATTTCCTGTCTCTGCTTGACAACCGTCACAAATCTCGACCATTCTGGTTGAAGTTGTTGAAGAAATTGAACATTCACTTGCATTGGTGAAACTTGCAAGTTGTTCCTTGTCAACTCATTCATCAGTTTATAAAACCGTGAGTAATAAGACTCCATGGATTCTCCATCTCGAGAAGTAAACTTCCCAAATTCCCAGAATAGATTGGTCTTTACATCTTGTACGTTCAACGATTCACCCTGTTGTAGCCTCTCAATGGCTGTCCACATCTCCTTAGCTGTGTTGCATGCATCAACAGTTGAGTAAATTTCATCTCCAATACCAGTCAAAATCAAGAAAATAGCTTCCTTTTCAGCTTGAAAGTAAAGTTTGTTCTCTGTTGTCATGTTGTGTATTGTCTCAGCTTCTTCATGTGCAGCTACTGGTAGAATGTTCTCTGCTGCTTCAACTGCGGCAATGAGTACGTTCGTAGGCGTATATGGACCTTCAAAGATGCACTTCCTCAGATATTCACCATTCGATTTAGTGTCAAGGTATCGTAGAAAACGCGAACGCCACTGAGAATATCTTCCTGGTCCAAGCATCGGTGGACGATCTTTTGAACCAGCTGCCATGATATTGTTGTGCATTTGGCTATCTGTTGAGGATGTGTTAACTGGAGTAGACATGATGAATGAATAGTTATGAAATATGAAGTGTGAAAGATTTTGTTGGATCTTAAGTGGATATGATGTGATTGAAGTTGTGGTTGTGTATGCAATTCACGTTCACGGGATTTTACACGTCTATGATTAAAACCGATAAATGAATTAACGGGATTTTACAAAATCAATAGAAAACCGTGAATGATTTGATTCGGAATCAGCGGCCAATGATTTAATTGTATAAAAACAGATAATTTTCTGGCTAGGGTTACAGCAGATTGTTTAAATAGGCTCACCAAACTGAAACGGGCCTAAAAATACAGATGGGCCGTGAGCTAGAACAAAAACAAGTCTAACACAAATTCCAAAAAACTAAAAAATGTCAATAACTCATAGTAAACGAGTGTTTTGGGCTTCGAAAAATCCGTAACCAGCTAAAGGGTGGTTACAGCGTAATCCGTCTTGTTTTTCTCTTCGATTTGAGAGGTCACGGGCCTGAAACGGACTTACGGATCAAAAGTTATGGGGGGGGGGAAAGTAGGGTGGTATGAACATGATTTGTAGGATGTTGAGTTGATTTTGCAGGAGAAGTATGGGATCAAAAACAGGGTGCTGCTGGTTTTGAGTATTGGCGGGAAAGAATCCGGAAAAGTGGTTATACAAGTGGGTTGTGACAGAGGGAGTTGAAGATTTGATTAAGGTATGGTTTGGATTGTGTACAAGAAAAATACCCTCCACTTCTTTCTTGTTTCATTATCGTCTATTTTCCTTTTTTTTTCTTTTATAAAATAAGTTTTTCCCAAATTGACTAATTAGTTCCCTGTGGTTTATTATAATAATATAACTTAGGTTTTGGCATTTTTGACCCTTTCAAGTTATATTTTTCGTTGCTGTTTTCTTCTCGAGTTGACTACTTTGATTGGGCTTCGTCTTCACACACTTTTCCATCTCGTGTCCTGTTTTGTCGCTTTTTGCTTGGTTTTTCGTCTTTTTGTGAGATATCCGTTTCCTGCACAATACAAATGCAAACATACAAATACAATGTATTTTTGGTATGTTTTTATTCTTTTAAGTTCGTTTTAAATGGAAAATGGTATGTGTAATTAAGCACATACCAAAATCCCCCAAACTAAGATGATGCGTGTCCCACGCAATGCTATGAAGTAAGCACTTGAGAAACCAAAAATCTTAAATCCCCTCGACTAATAACTTGTGAAACGTAGCCAAGTGTTTATCAAAGGAATAAAAGAATCATTAGCTCTTCGACAAGTCCCGGTTCTCACCAATTTTTATATTTACACAACTACTCTAATTTTTATTTATTTTTTTTATTTTTTTTATACATGTTTGACTTCCTTTATTTATCAACAATGGGATCATAGAATGAGAAACGTTCGTAGAATAATCCACGGACGTCCTGACGGATAATTTCATCGTCCCCTGTTGATTGTTCACTAGTTCCCAAGCTAAGCAAATAAAACAAAGATCATTGTCGATATTAAGTTTAAGATGTTAAGCCCCTCAAACTTAAGACTTGTGAACTTTTTAACTCCAACATGGATATATGATTTGATTGTGTGTGCTCGCTTCACCATAGAATCAACTTATTTTCATAGTCATAATTCAAGATAATACACCGACTCAAAGCAACAACTTATTAGTATTTGTACCTTGATTTAAACCATAGAACCTTTTGCAACATATTTATCATTTTCATAAGTTCTTAAAGCTAGGAATGCGTTGCTTAGTTTGAACACCTACCTAGGCCTCGCTCCCTAGTAGGATATCACAACCAACGACCGTGTTCTTAGTTTGAAAACCCACCCCGTTGCTAGCGTAGTGGGAAATCACATCAACACATTCTTCCTAATAAGGCTAAGGATCGGGTGTCCTTAGTTTGAACCCTCACCCAGACTTTCTTCCAAGTGAGATATCACAACAGCAGACCAAATCCTCGAAGTAAAGACTCTTAGTTATGAACCCCCACCATCGTGGTAGCGGAGTGCGATATCACTATACATCTTTAGCTAGTCGGAGGATTTTAGTTGTTGTGTTTCGTCCAATATCAAAATGTATGCTTTCATTGGCATAATTACAATAATTCGTAAAGCATTTTTGCATTCATACATCATTCATGCTTCTTTGGCATTTTATCTTCAAAACTATAAACTTTGCTTTTAAAGAATCAATTACAAATTTAGAAGCTTTTTCTTCTGAAAACACGATTGACCTAGTTGAACATGCACGTATGAATTTAGGGAGAATAGGAAGCTTATGGGAGAAAAAGAACACAATTATCATAAAAAGTTTATGATCGAATCTTGCTTAACACATAACTGTATAATTAACTCTAACATTTTCCTTGTTCTTCACCTTTTTAAAATTCAAAGCAATAGAATTCGTGAAAGCTCGGCCTGAAAGAACTAGCTAGGGCTCAATACGCCCGATCGAGTCAAAAATTATTCTCATTCTACCCAAAAGAAAAGTCAAAAACTGTGACAAAACACTTATTTTATTTTTGAAAATTTTTTTTTTTCATTTTTTCATTTTTTTTTTTTGTGTATTTTTGCAAAATTTGGTGAAAATACGGGATTAAGTGGTTATACAATGCTGCCAGGCAACAATCAAATCGAAGATACCCCCCCAAACTAGTACTAAACATCGTCCTCGATGTTTTGAAGGGTACTTTACGTTATCCTAAAGCCGTTTATGAAGTTATGGCCAAATGATAAAACGTTAGTCGAATTAGATAGGATATCGGGATTCCCAAACATGAAGCTGAGGATTTGAAGCCGAGGTTTGGATCGAATAGACAAAACCAAGAATACGAGAGCCTTTACAATCCGGGCAATCCTGGACAATAAACAACAACAACACGAAACACGAGTGATAGAAAAGACAAGTTATCTCACACAACAAACAACACTTATTTATACAATTACAACTACGGATAAGCATGGGTTGCCTCCTACGAAGCGCTTGTTTAAGGTCGCTATGCTTGACCCGTCACTTGAATTTATTGGATTATGGGGAATGTCTGGAGATCTGGGACTACCAATATGGTACTCCCCTCCAAAGTAGTGTCTTAATACGAGGACCATGTCACTTTGAAATTCGGGCCGTTGGCTTGATATAGATCAAAAGTGGACTAAGTGAAAGACTTGAGTGATGTGAAAGGTCCACTCCAACGGGATTTTAGTTTGCCCGAGAAAATCTTCAATCTTGAATTAAAGAGTGGACTCGATCACCGACGTTGAAAACACGATTTTTGATCTTGGAGTCATGGATTCTCTTTGTTTTTTCCTTATAGATTAATGAGTTCTCAGTAGGCTAGATCACGAAGTTCGTTACATTTCATGAGTTAACTTTCCGGTGATCACACCGCAGATAAAGATCAAAAGTTTGCTTGTTTCAAGGCCCAATAGGCTTTGTGCTCAAGCTCGATCGAAAATGGCAATGCCTTCAAACACAGCTTGTAAAGGAAATACACCCGATGGGCGTTTTGTAAGCTGTGCGGAAGGCCCATAGTGCAATCATCTAGTTTGTCCGATCCAGGAAAGCACGGGTTTTTCACCATGGTCCATTCAAGGATACGTTTCAAACCAACGATTTGACACCTCGACTTGCCCACTTGTTTGTGGATGATACGCGGTGGAGAGACGGTGAGTGACTCCATATTTCTGCATGACCTTTGCAAATTAGTCCATTGCCGAAATTATTCCGCGATTCACTCTGAAGCTCGAGGGGCACACAAATTCTGGCGAAGAGAATTTTTTTAGGAATTTTGCAAACGAACTCTGGCATCATTGGTAGGGATCGCTTTCTGCTTCAACCCTATTTTGACAAGTAGTCAACGGCTACGAGAATATATTTGTTCCCTCGTGAAGACGGGAACGGGCCCATAAAGTCAATGCCCCAAATGTCAAAGATTTCACAAACTTGGATGGAGTTTTGAGGCATCTCATCCCGTTGCGAAGTTTTTCCTTGTCGTTGGCACGAAGTCAATTTTTGACAAACTCGTAGGCATCCTGTAAATGGGTGGGCCAAAAGAAGCCGTAATCAAAGATCTTTTTGGCGGCTAGGTTTGCACCTGATGTCCCCAGTCCCCGGTGGGTCCATTGTGGCAAGGCCTCGAGAATGTCAGAATCTTTCCTTGCCGTGCACACATCGCCTTATCACTAGATCCGCCACAAGATTTTAAACAAGAAGGGGTCATCCCAAAAATAATGTTTTCACGTCCTTGAAGAACTTATTTTTCTGATTGGGTTGATATCACTTCACAACGAAGTTACCCCGTGGAATTTGCAAAGTCGCAAAAACCACGGGGTACTAGAATCACCACGAAAAGTCACCATACTTAACGTTATCTCGAGAGGAAATGTTCATGTAATCTCTTTAGGGGTCGAGAACGTTTTTCATACGGGTATTCTAATCGGGGAAAAAAAAAAACAGATGAACGGCTGGAGGTTCTCAGGCTCCTTTGTGCAAGACCTTTAAAGAAGGTCAAATTCTTGGAGGAGGAGAACCCATTGAGCAATCTCGCTTTAATCAATCCATTTTGGCAAAGCGATACTTGAGAAGCGGAATGGGTCGTATGCACTATATGTCTTTTTTTCATGATATGAAATAAGACCGAATTTTTCGAATGCATACACCCCGTAAACATTTCCTTTCCCGATCGTGTGTAATTAATTTCAGCCTCGGTAACGACTTGCTAGCATAATGGATCGGCCGAAAAGTGTTTTTCATGATCGTTTGCCACCAAAACTGCCCCTAAGGCGTAAATCACTTGCATCGAAAACATAATTCGAATGGTTAGATCCCAGTTTGGGGCAATCAGATCGGAGCTTCCGAAGTTTATTCTTTAACGTTTGAAAGCTTGGATGCATTCAATAGAGAAGAATGAATGGAGTATTCTTCTGAGAAGATGAGTCATTGGTTCGATATTTTGGAAAAAATCCTTTAAGAATCTCCGGTAAAAACCGGCATGAACCAAGAAAACCTCTAACGTCCTATTGACAGTGGGTTGGATGAGGTAATTGGCAATGACACTATTTTGGCTTGTCAACCTTAAATCCATTTTAGAAATTTTATGGGCCCGAGGACAATGCCCTCTTGACCATAACATGCTCTTTACCCTCCCAGTTAAGACACAATTGGTGTTTTTCACATCTGCAACATTTTCTTTTTCTCAAGACGGGAGAGGCCACTTTTTCAAGTAAATCCCAAAGACCGAGAGATCATCCATGACAGACTTCCCAATTGTCCTTTTACAAACCAAGGTCCGTGAAAGATGGCCACATACACCTTTGGAATGTGCCCGGTGCCATTGCATAAGCCGAAGGCATGCGACGGTAGGGAAACGTTCCGTAGGGACAAGAAAATGTGGTCTTTTCGTTTATTCACAATGGTCAATGGGAATTTGGAAAATACCCGGAGAATCCATCAAGGAAACATAGTAACTCGATTTCCCGCCATCACTCTGAGCATATTGATCCATAACAACGGGGTGAAAGTGGTCTTTTAACGGGTGGCTTCATTTAACTTTAAAACGGTAGTCCAATGCATACCCCCGCCACCTGTTAACCAATCGAGATGGGATCAACTCATTTTCTTCATTTTGAACAACGGTAAATCCACCCTTTTGGGCACACAATGTATCGGGCAGACCCATGGACTATCGAGATTTGGGTAAAACATCCTGCGATCAAGAAGTTTTTTAACTTCATTCTTGAAGACGATCAAGGATTTTTGCATTAACCCTTCTCTGATGCTAGAACTGCAAGGTTTTTATAGTCCTCTCTCCATTAGACTTTTTGTGGTACAAAACTTCCGGATTTAATACCCAGAATGTCGGATAATTTCCAAGCGATGCGTCCTGTGGGACTTAAGAACCTTGATTAGATCGCATTCTCCCCAAAACTTATTCCCTTAGCAATATGAACTGGTAACTCGTTGTCATCTCCCAAGAATGCGAATCAAGATGGGGAGGTAATTCTTTGAGTTCAACAACCTCTGGCGGTACATCAATCGAAGATTTAAACAGTTTTTGGCTTTACAAAGATTGTTTTCTTCTGGGTTTCTAGGTAAACATCTCCTTGATTTGGAATAGGTCGGTGTTCAATTGTCAAGAAGCTTCTAGGATGATAATGTCCCCGTCGGGATCATAAATAAGTACGGTCAACTTCCGGAGAATTTGTATCATCATCTAGAGAAAGAAAATCATTTGCTTCCTCGATTAACATAGAAAGTCACTTTTCTCCAATGGAAGTTAAGGTCGGAGATGAATTAGCACATTAGGATCAAAGCACGGAGAAGGATTTCCGTATGCACCGAATCAGATAAATCCTAAGACCTCCTTGCCGAGTATTTCTTCACATAGCCATAACAATGACGGACAATCCTTTGCCGTCATATGATTGAATTTGCCCCGTGTAACCTCGAAGTTTGATCTAGGTTGAAAGGTTATGGCCTCTTGGCCAACACGAAGGGTAATTTCACTCTCGTGCACAATCGATTAATGCACGACTTAGTTTTCATTCAGAAAACACTCTCGAGAATTAGAGTACTCGGGGGTCTGGCTCCAATTTCAAACACGCACAAAATCGGACTGGAAAAATGGGAACTTTCCCACCACACACGACGATCTTTGGCGATCACCGATGGTTAGTGATTGAACTGTCCGCTAAGCTCTAGCGTCAGCATGTTGGGTAATCTCAGGAAAGAGAGAGATACCTTCCGACACAGAATACGACATAAGAATGATGCTTGCATCCGAGATCGGCCTAAGGCATTGCATGTGTTAATGCCAGAAAATTCCACATGGGATAAGGAATCTGCCGGGTCTCCAAGTTTTCTAGGCAACTTGTTAAGATGACCAGCCGAACAAGTTTATGTTCAATTTGGCCATTTCACTCAATTTCTCTTTGTTTTCCGATTGAAGGTTTGTTTTAAAACAAGAGCATCCGTAAAGCTAATCTCGAAACTCATCTCTTTGAAGATTTCATAGAATTTGTCGATTTGTTCATTAGCTTGATTACGGCTCTTTTCATTATCACGCCTCGAAGGATATGGAAGAGAAACTGAAGGTTTAGTGTTTGGCACGGGAGCAATAACAGGAGCAACAACAGGAGCAACAATGGGCTCAAGAACTGGATTACGAGACTGAATTTGAACAACAGGAGGTTGGACGTCTTCGGTGCTTCCGTTATTAGCAGGAGGCATCGTGTCCTTTGTCACCTCGGTGTCATGATTAACTGTTTTCGGTCCTTGGATGGTAACACCACTTCGGGTAGTGATACCTTTTAAATCTTCCTTTGGGTTGGTAACAGTGTTACCAGGAAGAGTTCCAGAACCGGAAGTAGAAGCGGTATTGGCAGTTACAAACTTAGCCAACATATCAGTCAGATTTGCCATTTGATTGTTCAATTTGTTTGTTTCGATTTGCATGCTCTGACCCTGGTTTTGGAGGTTATTTTGCATGTTTCTCATGATAGCATCATTAGCCTTGACGTAGTTGTCAAAATCGTTCTTGGTGACACTGTGTGTCTGAGGAACGGGGGCTTGATAAGCTGGAGATTGATTAACCTGGGGTCTATGAAGTTGATTCTGACTGAAATTGGACTGATTAAAATTTCCACCTCTGTTTTGGTTGAAATTGTAAGTGTTTTTATAAAAAGTGTTAGTTTTTAGCTTGTCTACAACTTTGTTTTTATAAGTTTTCAAAAATAAAAAATAAAGGGAAGATGGAAATCGGGGGTGAGCAAGGCTCGAACCCCCCACCTCTGCTCACCCCCTACCTCAACATCCTCAACCTTTATAAACGCCTCACACCACACACCTCTAACCAACGTGCCCTGGTGAGAAGATCGTTTAACCCATCTAGGATATGTTTTACAGATAACTTATATATGCAGCGGAAGAAAAAAGAACAATAAGTTATTTCAAACAAGGTTTAGCAAAAATTTCCGCCCCAATATAATTTGATAAAGATAATACGGTTACATCAACAAACTGTAACAGGAATCATAAGATTCTTGAGGCTACACCACTTATGCTAGCATCTACTTCTTGTTGTACAACTACAAAACTAACTCTAAACCCTAGGCACCTTTATTAGGGATGATGCCTAGACACACACACACCTTTTAGTGTTTACATCTTTCTCTTGTGCACACTCTAAACAATGTCTATGGATCTCTTTATATAGAGAGTCCATAAGACTTATAAGGAAACTAATTAAAACATTCATAAAGGAATTCTAATTGTATTATGAAACTTTCTTCTTTCCTAATAACTATCTTTGACTCATTAAAGCACGTTGACTAAGAATTCCTTATCTTTGATTCATTAAAGCAAGTTGACCAAGAATTCTTCATCTTTGACTCATTAAAGCACATTGACCAAGAATTCTTCCTCCTTGTCTTGTTTCCTTTTATTTCATATATTGTTTCTTTTTGTTCTATCAATCAATAATTCCCATAACAATCTTCTTCCCTATTTTGATGATGACAAAACAAACAATAAATTCTTTCCCTTACTTAGATCTTCCCTTATAGTTAAGATTTCCTTGCCATGTCGTGCCACCACACATAATAAGTTGCAAATAATATCATCTTTGTAACATCTTCCCTTTTTGTCATAAACCAATAGGGGACTGTGAAGATATGCAACTTTGATCTTTACAACACAACATATATCACATTTCTAATCCAAGCTTTCCAATGTCTCAAATTGCCCTCTATGATGCACCTTAAGAAAAATGAACTTGAGCAGTAGTAACAAAAGCTAGTTAGTAGCTAAAAACTCCTTTCCTCAATGTAGCATGTAAAATGTTAAAACATTTTAAACTATATGCTTCCCCTGAAAACCCATATGTTAAACATTTCTTGAATCTTCAATTTCTGTAGGCTCTATGAATTTGGATCATGATGAAGAAATCCGAGTATAACGAATTTGATGAGAAGTAGGAATCTCTCTAAACTTGTGTCTTATTCTTGCACTATCCAGGGACGTTCGAACTCATACCAAGACAAAAAAATAAGTGATCGCAATCTCTTGATAATCCGCATGCCTTATTACATGAGTCACTGAGCCAAGTGATAGTATAATACCTTTGAGTACTATCAATGTATTCTCCTTACATCAGGTAAAAATAATAGTTTTATCAGTCATTCGTCTATTAAACCGTATATAACCAAACAAGTTATCATTGAAATCATGCAACCACCCAACCCCGATTTCAAGATAAAATAAGTAAACTCCTTCGTAAAACTTACTTCAATCTCAAATAAGAGATACCAAATAAACTCCGTAACCAATGGCTGGAAAAAGTATTAGTGCTGTTCACGTCAGGTTGCACAAAGGAGATTAATACTGCCATCACATGTTTAAGCTGTTATTGGGGTCAAGTTAGTGTACTATTCGTGTACTTACTACTGTTCGTGTACGTTTGCTTGATATATACTACTTGTGCCAAAAAGAAGAAGTAAAGTTTGTTGCTCATGAAAAGTTAGTACTGTTGAGAACTTAATACTGCCAGGTTCGTCCATTAGTACTTCCTGTGTCATCTGAGAAACAGTTTGTACCATTTGTTTTGTTCGATATATCTAGTTTGTACCGCTAGCGTTGGCCGATATCGGATAACACACACTTTTTAGGTTATTGGATGCATTTGGGTCTTGAACAATGATAAAGTTTATGGTTTGGAGAGTATGATGAAGACATTTGATGCAATGGCTTTTTAATCAGTTATGTGACAAGGGTAACCTTTTTATTGCGTACAAACAAGGATTATAAGTAGATCACCGGCTGAGGCAACAATCACATAAGAGAGGATGATGTTATTGCACTTAGATGATTTTCATTAATAATTACTATTTGAAGCCAACTGATTTCGTAATTCAAAGAGATGGTTAGCATACTTTCAGGGGAAGCTTATTGTTAACATGCTTAACCATCTACATGTACCACTTAAGGGGAAGTGTTCACAAGTTGCTTAAACTACAAAAGACCCCTATTAGATGATTACAAAAAAGAGAAGAAGACTATATGGTTTGTAGCTTGTATAAGAAGATCTTATTTCAAGGGGAAGCTTTAAAGATTGTTTCATACATGAAGATTGTTTTGTAATATCAAATAGGGGAAGATTGTTGGGTTTTGAGATTTGATGATTACAAAACCACATATGAAGAAAAGAAGAAATATGAAACAACAAGGACTTAATGTGCAATATTAAGTTAGCTTCTTATCAAAGCTAGGTTTTCTTGTAAACCCTAGCCTCTCTAGTATATAAAGAGAGGTATGGGCATTTAGTTTAGCATCCATCATAGTTAGATCTCTCCAATGAGAGTCTAATAGTTAGCTTGTTAGTTTATGTAATAGTTAGTTATCTAGATAGCATAGTCCATTGATTAAAGTCGAATAGTTTATAGTTTATTAGTATGAATAAAGAAAACCTTGTGATAACATTGATGTTCTTATTTTTTATTCTGCTGTGCTTTATATCATTAAATGTTATTATATCCTAGATGGGAAAAACGATATATGAAGCCTACAATTAGGTTTTAACAGTTGGTATCAGAGCGGGTTGCTCTTGATATCTAGGATTCAAGGTTTTATGGTCGAAGAACGACGAAGAATCTAAAAAATCCGTTTAGGGTTTTTATGTTCATCACTTTCTGGGCAGCTTTGGTAAAACGATGATAAATTGTTTGTTAACCATTGGATTGTCATGAAATTTGAATTGGAGGTTCTATACACATATATGTACGATTTGATAGGAGTAATCTTTGATTTGAGTCTTTAAATTAAAGATATGATTTTTATAAAACTGCTATAGAAAAGGTATTTTGTTTTTAAGGTTCCTACTGTTACTAGTACTGGTGAGTTACCCACATGGGTGATGATGAACCCTAGTAACATTTTGTTGATGAGCAGCAACAAGAAGATATGTTCTTGTATTGTTGTGTAGAAGAAGCAGCAGAAAACCCTAATTTAATGTCGTGTTTTGTGAAGAAAAGGAAGTCATAAAATTCCATTCTTGACTTAAGGGTTTCAACAGCAAGAAGATGAAATTGAGCTTGTGTTTCTGTTGTTCATGATAAGAAACCCTAGTTCTTACGTAGGGGTTTCTGATAGATATTTAGGTTAACAAGAAACATCAGACACAAGCCTTTGATTGTTTTTCTTTAAACTGCTCATTGGTGGATCTATTATGACCATGGTGTATGGTTATTTATAGCCTATAGAGTCTTCACAGGTTCAAGAAAACCCTAGATTGTATAGTTGCAAAGACGTAAATTTGGATGCCATGGTTATGATGGATTGTACAGCTGTTGGTTTCAAATATGATGGTATTCGGTTATGCATCTCGTAGTGTTTTTGTAATCACGTGGGAGATGAAGGTTGACAGGCTGGATGATTCGTTTGGAGACAAAGAGTAGCACATGTTTATATATATTAAACATGTTAAGAGAAAAGTAGCACATGGAATGTTACTAAAAAGTACCGTCAACCATGCGAAAAGCAAATATAAAAGAAAGGAATGGTGGCCCATACTGAAGATTCGTTGGATATGTCTAATACATAAGGTTCGTACATGATTAGTACTGCCTGACAAAGATTAAGGGTAAAAGTTTGTGCTGCTATGTTTCAAATTAATAATGTTGGGCTGGAAAAAGTATTAGTGCTGTTCACGTCAGGTTGCACAAAGGAGATTAATACTGCCATCACATGTTTAAGCTGCTATTGGGGTCAAGTTAGTGTACTATTCGTGTACTTACTACTGTTCGTGTACGTTTGCTTGATATATACTACTTGTGCCATAAAGAAGAAGTGAAGTTTGTTGCTCATGAAAAGTTAGTACTGTTGAGAACTTAATACTGCCAGGTTCGTCCATTAGTACTGCCTGTGTCATCCGAGAAACAGTTTGTACCATTTGTTTTGTTCGATATATTTAGTTTGTACCGCTAGCGTTGGCCGATATCGGATAACACACACTTTTTGGGTTATTGGATGCATTTGGGTCTCGAACAATGATAAAGTTTATGGTTTGGAGAGTATGATGAAGACATTTGATGCAATGGCTTTTTAATCAATTATGTGACAAGGGTAACCTTTTTGTTGCGTACAAACAAGGATTACAAGTGGATCACCGACTGAGGCAACAGTCACATAAGAGAGGATGATGTTATTGCACTTAGATGATTTTCATTAATAATTACTATTTGAAGCCAACTGATTTCGTGATTTAAAGAGATGGTTAGCATACTTTCAGGGGAAGCTTATTGTTAACATGTTTAACCATCTACATGTACCACTTAAGGGGAAGTGTTCACAAGTTGCTTAAACTACAAAAGACCCCTATTAGATGATTACAAAAAGGGGAAGAAGACTATATGGTTTACAACTTATTTTTAAGTGGTGACATGTACAAGAAGATCTTATTTCAAGGGGAAGCTTTAAAGATTGTTTCATACATGAAGATTGTTTTGTAATATCAAATAGGGGAAGATTGTTGGGATCTCAGATTTGATGATTACAAAATTACATATGCATAAATGAAGACGAATGAAACAACAAGGGATTAATATGACCCTTTTGTATTCTACATATAGAAGAATTAAAAGCTAGAAGATTTCCATGAAGATAGGCATTGAAAAGTCAAAGAATATCAAAGATAAAGGAAGGTTTTAATTAGCTTCCTAATATAATTCGCTTTCTTTGTAAGCCTTAATATCCCTCTATATAAAGGGTATTAGGGTGAATAGTTTTATTATCCATCATAGTTAGATCTCTCCAATGAGAGTCTAATAGTTAGCTTATTAGTTTGTGTAATAGTTAGTTATCTAGATAGCATAGTCGACTCATTAAAGTCGAATAGTTTATAGTTTATTAGTATGAATAAAGAAAACCTTGTGATAACATTGATGTTCTTATTTGTTATTCTGCTGTGCTTTATATCATTCAATGTTATTATATCCTAGATGGGCAAAACGATCTATGAAGCCTACAATTAGGTTTCAACAGATAAAAAGGAGAAAAAGTGGGAAAAGGGAAAAATGCGGACAAAGACAAAGCTAACATTAGAACAAACCCAACAAGGTCTTAATGATGAAGTCTTGGTAAGCATTAAAGGGGTTGAAGAATGAAAAAGAAAAGTTAAGATAAAGGGTGAAAAGAAAGAAGCCCTCCTTACACTTAGGCAGAAACCAGGTCTATACATACGCTATCAGAAACACTAAGCTGTTGTCTGGTATTGAAGATAGTCATCGTGGACCCAATGATGCGATGCATAACCCTACCTAGGAAATCAAGGTCTCTCAAAATACTCTTGTTTCATTTCTCAAGGAGATTACACATATTTTTATCGACTTTCTCACTCTGAGTTAGTTGGTATTGAAAAGGTGGCAGTCTGCTCCAGCCTCCGATTACTAAAACTAAAGTGCACTATCGAGTCTAGAGCCAAAAGAGATCATCCATAAATCTCACTAGGACACTATTCCAATATTTTTTTTTCATACACTTTAAAAATAAGTAATATCTTAAGAGTCCTACACATTATCCGTGTGATATTGCCAGAACATCAGAGTGATACTAAATTATTCAGAATGACGATGGAAATCCTTCCAGAGCCAACATCAAACAAACTTTGTGGTAGGTGACTTGTGAGATCCTATGTAGATCAAACTTGTGACACTGGATATCGATTCGGTCCAGACTATAAATTGACGATTGATGAATTTTTGATTCAATCGGTGAGACTTTGTCTTACTGGTTCACTCATACTGTGTTGTCTGCTTTGAGACGCTCCGGTAATGAGAACAGCTAGTGTAGCTGCAAAACCCTGTCAAGGAGATTCTTTGAAATTCTACCTGATCACAAGTAGTATCTATACTGATTAACGGGGAACCATGGTTATTGCAACGGTATTCGACGAAGTGACAAAGACACTTTCGTCCATATATGTTGTTTATCACTAACCCATTCATGCAGGTAATCTCGATGATGGACATAGATGGTTCAAGACAAGTCAAGATTTATAGCCACATGCTCATACTCGACGGACATATGTAAAGACATTATGAAAGCTCAAGTACATGTTTCAAGACTTCTGCTACTCTGATACCGCGCGTCCTTCTTAAAGTGACGAAGTGTTAAAGTTAAAGAACTTCAAGAAAGATGAAAATACAAGCTTTCAAGAACAAGAAAAGTATGAGCATGTTGGTACAAAAGTCACAAGAACACAAGATAGCTAAAGATCACAAGATGATAACAAGAGATTGTATTTGGCTGATGATCTCAGGAAGCTCATGTTCACATGCAAGTCAAGCTTAAAGGAACAAGCTCAAGCCTAAAGTCTAAAGATTACTCCGTATATCATAAGATGAAAGATAAAGATTCAAGACCACGAGCAAAGACCAAAGACATTCGTAGAATGCTAAGTTTAAGATTTTTATAAAAGGATGTGACCTCCCTTAGGGGAAGATTGTTAGGAATCGAGAAAAGACTTGGTCAATCCTAAAATATATAGCTCGTATGTCTTACATAGTTTTTAGAACCTTAGTAAGGTAAAAGGGCCAAAGCCTATAAAAAGCCCACAAGGCCTTAATGTGGCTGCGACTAAGGATGTATAAGTACCCTCTCCATAGCATGGAGAAGGTGTTGGTTGGTTTCATTTCTCACACACTCATTAATCTAATATTCTCTCTTTTTTTCTCTCTAGAAACCTTCCTTCCATCTCTTTCTCTCTCTAGTTTCTTATTGATTGATTAAGTGGTTAGATAAATAATATATTCTAGATTTCTTTTCTTTTCCTTTTTTGTGTTTTTACTGTATATATATAAGTAATTTCTATTATTATTTATTATAATTTACATAGTATGGGCATCAAGCTGCACCGCTAGTCCTTTTTAAATTTATTTTATTTATTTTTAAAACGATATTTTTTCACATCCTATACCACATATCACATGATATATCTCACAAATGCCTCCAGCGAGGCTTGAACCTACAACCTCTAGGTTGGTGAAGACCTCACATACCACTAGACCAAAGGCTTTGGGTTCTATCCATTTTAAAAAAAAACTAATTCTTTTGAAAACCACATTTTTGATCTATGTGTCATAACAATATTGCTCATAACTTGTTGGACTCTGTTGAGTAGCTCTACCGCCTCAGGTTCAAGGAAAATAAAGATATCAAGCGCGAAATTTTAGAGAAAAGTCACGTGTAATCTCATAAATCATATGTGATTTCACAAAATCACATGTGATTTTTAAAGTAATGACGAGAATATTTTTATCTTTCAGTAGACGATAATTTTCATAAAATTTCAATAATTTTTTAGTGTTGAAATTTCTAAAAAAAAATTACATGTGATTTGTAAAATCACTTGTGATTTGTTGTTTAACAATTCACGTGCGATTTCAGAAATCGCATATGATTTCACAAATCCACATGTGATTTATAAAGTAACAAATCACATGTGAATTGATAAATCCATAAATCGCATGTGATTTCACAAATTCACGTGTGAATTTTAAAGTAATTAATCACATGTGATTTTTTGAATCACATGTAATTTTTCTATGCAGAAATTGGGTAAAAAACTTCGTCGAAAGTATATAGAAGTGTCTATTTGTAGAAAGATAATTTAATTCTCGTCGCAATGGTATAATTAGTTTTGCATAACGATTAACGGTTTAAGAGATATTTTAATTTTAAAAAATAGGATGAAAATGGGTTTTTTAATTAAATTAAAATGATAATTAATTTATACTATTTGATATAAATAGAATGAGTGGTTGAGATCAAGTGATTTGTTCTTTGCTTATATGATGTTGTAAGATCCTAGAAGAACAATAACATCTTAAAGAACAAAAGAATACATTCTAACCATTCATTTTATTTCAATCCAAAGGTAGCTACCCCTCCTCCCATATTCTACCTTTTTTTCAAAACAACATATTTTGCAAACGGTAAATCGTCAAACTACAAAAAATACACTATCGCGACGAGAATATTTTTCTCTTTCAGTAGACGGGCACTTTGATATATTTAAGACGATTTTTTAGTGTTGAAATTTTCGCTCAGAAAAATCACAAGTGATTTGTAAAATCACTTGTGATTTCTTTTTTTTTGTTTTGTTTTTTACGGTATATATAAGTAATTTTTTTATTATTTATTATAATTTACATAGTAGGGGCAACAAGCTTCACCACTAGTTCTTTTTAAATTTATTTTATTTATTTTTAAAACGACATTTTTTTCACATCCTATACCACCTATCTCGCGATATATCTCACAAACGCTTCCAACGATACTTAAACCTACAACCTCTAGATTGGTGAGGACCTCACATAGAACTAGACCAAAGGCCTTGGGTTCTAGCCCTTTTTAACTAAAAGGCTAATTCTATTGAAAACCACATTTGTGATCTATGTGTCATAACAATATTGCCAATAACTCGTTGGACTCTGTTCAGTAGCTCTACCGCCTCAGGTTCAAGGAAAATAAAGGTATAAAACGCGAAATTTTAGAGAAAAGTCACGTGTAATCTCATAAATCATATGTGATTTCACAAAATCACATGTGATTTTTAATGTAATGACGAGAATATTTTTATCTTTCAGTAGCAGGTCATTTTCATAAACATTCAACAATTTTTTAGTGTTGAAATTTCTGAAAAAAATTACACGTGATTTGTAAAATCACTTGTGATTTGTTGTTTAAAAATTCACGTGTGATTAAAGAAATCGCATGTGATTTCACAAATCCACATGTGATTTATAAAGTAACAAATCACATGTGATTTAATAAATCTATAAATCGCATGTGATTTCACAAATTCACGTGTTAATTTTATAGTAATAAATCACATGTGATTTTTCGAATCGCATGTGATTTTTCGAATCACATGTGATTTTTCTGTGTGAAAATTGGAAAAAAAAACTTCGTCGAAAGTATATAGAAGTGTCTATTTATAGAAGGATAATTTAATTCTCGTCGCAATGGTATAATTAATTTTGCGTAACGCTTAACGGTTTAAGAGATATTTTAATTTTAAAAAATATAATGAAAGTGAGTTTTTTTAATTAAATTAAAATGATAATTAATTTAAACCATTTGTTATAAATAGAATGAGTGGTTGAAATCAAGTGGTTTGTTCTTTGATTAGATGATGTTCTATATGGATCTTTTCTCATGGGTTATATTCTCAAGTGGGTTTCTTATTGTTGGTTTGTGCTCATGTCATACGGATATTTATACGGCTAGGAATACGTGAGCCTACGAGGTCACACATGTTAATACACATAGATATCACTCTATTGGTATATATATAATAATATAAGCGTATATTTATTATATATGTATTAATACTCGATTGATGTATATAATAATATAAGTGTGTATTTTATTATGTATATTAATATTCCAACGATAGAATACTAACGGTCGTTATTTAGTTCATTTACAAATAATTAACTATAAGGCTTTTTAATTAATGGGTAATTAAAAGTAATTATCTATAAATATTAGAAAATTCAAAAAGTCAAACACCAAGGGTGTTTTTGGTTAATATGGGGTCGGCCATATGGAAGGAAAAGAAGAGGGACCAAAGTGTCAAGATTAGATAACTTTTTCCTAAAGCTATGTAATCCTAATCCTAACACTATAAATAGAGGATCCCTAGACCTCATTATTAAGCCCATCCCTTCTTTTCTTCTCTCCTTGTAGTCGATCTACACACACCCCTTGGGGACAAATGTTTAAGTTCGACCACTTGACGTATTCTTGAGCGTTGGTTCGTGAAACTAGCATTCGGGAGGTATTGTTCGACGTGTAGTGTATGAACCGCATGGAGGTTACTTACTTTAGTAACTTGAAGGTTTTCGGTTTAACATGTATTACACACATGCGTGTACTTGAAGAAGTCTTCGGTTCTTCACGTAGCTTGGTTGCTATTCGGTATGTTTTCTGTTTAATGTTTATATTAATTATAAGTGCTATATAAATTAGATCCGCTGCATAGCTCGTATAATATTAATGTAATATTATGTTATTTTAGATAACGATTTCCAACAGTGGCATCACAAGCCAGTCAATATAGCTTTATAATCACATAAAAACGGAAAAAATATATAGAAAACGTATATTTGGTGTATATTTCTTACCTTTTATGTGAAAACTATTTTAGGAATTTATTTAGTGAAATATATTCCTCTTAAAGATCATAGAAAATATGGAAATAAAATATGTTACATATTTTGTGAATATTATTTTTCTTTTATGTGAAATCTTTTTTAGAAAATTATTTTGTAAAATATTTTGTCCTAAAATATCACATAAATATGGAAAATGAATATTTACTTGCCTATTTTTATGTGAAATCTTTTTTAGAAAATTATTTTGTAAAATATTTTGTCCTAAAATATCACATAAATATGGAAAATGAATATTTACTTGCCTATTTTTATGTGAAATCTTATTTAGAATATTATTTAGTGAAATATATTGTCCTAAATATCACCTAAAATAAGAAAATAAAATGTGTGAAAGTTTTTACATTATTTAATATATATATTGTTGCTTATTTATCTTGTAATAAATTGTCAACCATGGGTTACGTGCATGTAAACCATGGTTATTAAGCTTAATATATATGTTATATGCATGTGTGTTATATGGTATGCATGAAATCATTACGTGAATTAATTGGTTAATTGCAAAAGATGAGAAGACTTTTGTTAAATTGTTGTTTTAATTGCGCAAATGATTTTGTTTAGTGTGATTAATTTGGTAAATATGATTTGCATGTTTTATATATATTATGGCGTTTTATTACATATATAATTATGCAAATATGATTTCACAATTAATATGGACTAAAAGTACATGATTAAAAGGCTTATTGTACGTATATTGATATGTACATGTAGGTTCCAATAAATTCACACAAATATGAACTAGAGAAAGAAAGCTAGAGAGAGATATGGAAGGGAGAAACATACGAATATCACACTATTTTGTGTATGTAAAATGATTCAACCAACACCATCTCCATGTGTGGAGAGGGATTTTATACAAAGGATAAATCGGGCTTTCCATGGGCTTGCCATGGGCTTTCTATGCTTTGGCCCAATTAGCTTACTAAATAATACTTTATGGACTACAAGCTAGAAACGTAAAATACGTAGAGTGACCGAACCTTTTTTTGGATTCCTAACAATCTCCCCCTAAGGGAGGTCACTTCAAATTACAAATATCTTAAGCTTAGCATTCTATGAATGTCTTAAGTCTTGCTCGTAGTCTTGATTCTTTGATCATTATCTTGTGAATTTGATGTAGTGATCTTTAGACTTCAATCTTGAGCTTGTTCCTTAACTCGACTTGTGTGTGATCTTGAGCTTTTTTGAGATCATCAACCAAAAGTAATCTCTGATCATCATGTTGCGATCCTTCGCCATCTTGTATACTTGTGACAATCGGACCGACATGCTCATACTTGTTGCAATCTTGAAGCTTGATATTATCTATGTGCTTCTTCTTTATTACATCATAATTTCATTACTTTGACATGCTGAGGAAGAAGTTGATATTAGAGTTTGCGGAAGCATTGAGACCTTTACTTGAACTTTCATGATTTCTACATAAGTGTTGGTCGAGTACGAGGATACGGTTATGAACTTGACTCTACTGGAACATGGTATCTCCATCTCCATCTCCATCTTTATATGAATTTGTAATAAAGCTGTTAGCAATAAAGAGAAAATTGATTTGAAAATCAATCGACGTGTCACTTGAGATATGTTTTTGCAACACATCGAGAGTTTTAAGTGTTTGTCAAAATTAGCAACCGTGAATTCATATATTAGAACAAGTTTGATTCATATAGAATCGCACCATCTTTTCTTTCTAGTTGTCACAAGTTTGATCCATTTAGGATCTCACAAGTCACCTACCAAGAGCTTGTTTGATGTTGGCTCTAGCAGGATTTCCATCTTCACTGTGATACTTAGGTATCACTCGGATGTTCTGGCAATACCACAAGGATAATGCGTAGGACTATTATGATAATCCTTGTTTTCACATTATATAAAGGACAAGTAAAATAGAATAGTGTCCTAATGAGATTAATTGATGATCTCTTCTCTCTAGACTCAATTGTGCATTTTGGTTTTAGAGATCGAAGGCTGGAGCGAATTGCCACCTTTTCAATATCAACTAACTCGGAGTGAGAAAGTCAATAGATAACGTGTTTAGTCTCCGTGAAAAATGAAACATAAATCTTTTGAGAGATTTAGAGTGGCTAGGTAGGGTTGCGCATTGCATCACTAGGTCTATGATGTCAGTCTTCAATGTCAGCAATCATCATTGTGATTCTGACAGCAGATGTATTGAC
>BQNB010038782.1:0-48517 GCA_026074375.1 Tanacetum coccineum | reverse complement strand
GATTGTCTTTCTCAAGTCCGAAGAATTGGTCCGAAGTCATCATATTAATGAGACTATGCTTGAGCTTGAAATGCTCAGCAAAATTTTTATGGAACCACAATTACCTCCGCATAACCCTCGGTGGGTGCACGGAGCAATTCCGCCATAGTACGTTGATCGGCCATCGTATCTACGAGAGATTATTCAAGAGAAAAAGGTTGCTTTGAACGTCTACGGTTACGACGTTTTAGATTTGAAGTAGTTGGATTAGGAGAAGATTCACCAACTAGATTCGAAAGGAGATCGAGAGGCTGAACTAAATACAAGAACAACACAATATTTTTGGTAACCGGATGTTAAAAGTCCATGGTAGCTCTTTAAACTACGCAAAAGATCTCGGAAGGAATTAGCACGCCGAAGCGATTTAACCGTTCTTACTTTTTGGATATGTTTCATTGGATTAAGCCCGCCTTATACCACTATTTATAGTTGTAATTCAAAGGTGAGACGATTATAAACGATTAACAAACGATTTGTAACCTTTCACTCCTCGACCTGACCGCTATCAATTATTTTGGTATTTTCAATTACTAGTAGGATAAAGTCATTGTTCTGACGTAATTTTTTTTTTTTTTAATAATAAGAAAATATTCAACAAAATCGAGTAATGATAACTTCACGAGGATGGGTTCTCAAATCCAATCTTCAAACCGGAAATAAACACGATAATCGTAGCCATCTCCTCCCGGGGGCATAGCGGCGCCCAAAATTGATAAACCCACTCTTTCCTCCTTTTCTTAGGGGGTTAATTATACACTATAGTTATATTATATATATATTATACGTATTCCAAAAGATTCTAGGAAATTGCTTTTGACCAAAGTAAAATCAAAAATCTCCCTGGTCGTTTCCCGTCGAGGCGTGGTAGTCTGTGTGGTGTGAATGGAAGATAGGGCTTAGTGCATGTCGCCTAATTTTGAATGAGTCAATGAGTTTTGGTTTTTTGGGATTCTATTTTACAATTAAAATGAAAAAAACAACTAAAGCAACAATCAATTAAGGCAATTAAAAAAAACTAGGGATTAAAACGATAACGGGAATCCTAAAAACGCGATTTAAAAACCTAAATTATCACAAATTTAAACCCTAAAATGATTTTTTTAGTTTTCCTAATCCTAAATGACTAAATTATAAGAAAAATTAAAGAAAAAAACAAAAATTTCCCTTTAGAAACGGAGCTTTTAAGTTAAAGAACGTAAGAAAAACGAGAACTGGTATTCAAATCCGTGTTCTTTAAAAATAAATTCTAAAATTTTAACCTACAAAAAGCAATTCTAATTTTCCTAAGTTCTTAAATGGTAAGAATTTTAAAAAAAAGTAATTAAATTTTTTTGATTTTTTAATATATCTTTTGATTTAAAAACAGTTTTAAAAAGAAAAATTTTAATTATATTAAGAATTCTAAACTTAATGAGGAAAATATCTTAAAAAATTCTGAAAAGTAGTTGGAGTTCCAGTGCTGATCTAGGAAAAATAAAAATCGGTCTTATGTTGAGTTTATTGAAAATAAGACCAGAAAATAATTCGAAAGGGGCTTATAAGCAAAACTGGTAATAAAAAAGGTATATAATAATTAACTAAGGGAGATCATGACCAGATGGCCTTCTAGTGCTTAATGGTTAGTGTGTGAGTGTGTGGTGGGACGAGTGTGTGCAAAGGGGGAGGTCATGGGTTCGACCCCCATGCCTCTCCTTTTTTTGAAAACATTTTTTTTATTTTTTTAAAATTTCTTTTTGCAAACTTATAAAATAAGCCAAAATATTAAACTTTAAAAAAGTGACTTTTTACAAAAACTTAAAAATAAGTTGAGATTTGGCAAAAATAAGCTAGCAGAATTGGTTTTTTTTACATAAAGACTAAAGGAAAACTGTTAGCTATATTTAAGGCTAAAAAGTCTAAGGAACCAAGTTAAGCAATAAACAGTTCCTATAATTAACCTTAATGAGCAAACTAGATACAATAAAATTAGCAAAGGGAATATGCAAACAAAAGGCAGAGGGCAGAAAAAGCAAATAAAGCAACTTTTGGTAAAAACTTATCAAGCACTAACCAGCAATGGGGCACTTTTGGGCTTATTTTTAAGCCCTTAAGTGGATCCTTATGGGTATGCAGCTTATATTCCTAGAAAGATTGACCAATAAACTATTTAAAACCACTTTCAAAAAGTATTTTGAAATTAAAATAAGCCACTAAAAAGCTAGATGAAAACAGCAGATCAGACAGATTACACTCTTTTTTGGTTTTCTTTAAAAACAACTAGCTACTTGCAGACCTAATTTTACTTATTAAAATAAGTTCAAAATTTCAAAATAAGCTGAAACAGATGGAGTTTAAACTACTAACTACTTGTGCTATGAAAATCAGAAGCTAAAACTAACTTATGCTAACTAAATTTTTGGATTGAAAAAGGGACTTTTGAAAATTTAAATGAGACCTACTTAGACAGGTTTGAGCAAAAACACATATTGCAAAAGGAACTTAACAGACACTATTAGTACTGCATTAAACACTTAAAACAACACAAAAACAATGCTTGTAAGCTGTTAAAAAAGTCTTAATCAGTCAAGCAATATGAATCTGTTTTTGAACCACAGTTTTAAACACCCTTTTAGACAAAACTTAAAAACAAGCCTTTAAGACTTAAAACTTTCTGAAAACAGCTTAAAACAACTAAAAAGGGCCTGTACAAGTTGCCCAAGTGACCCGAATGGTTTTCTAAACCACTTTGGGTCTTAAACCAAACACCCCTTTAACTTTTGAAATCCAATAGTTAAGCTGATTTAAAGTGATATAAGCTAAGAGATTTGAAAACAGATGACAACCAAGTAAAGTTAAGCAACAATAAGCATAAAAAGCACAGGAATAAGCACTTATAAATAAGCAAGCAACAATAAGTAGTTTAAGCTAAAATTGACAGTTGTAAAGAAAAACTCAAACAAATGACATATAAGCAACAAATAAAGAAAAATAAGCATAAAAGAACATAGATAAGCAATAATCATCAGATGAACAGTAAATAAGCAAGAAAATGAAAATTGGAAACTTATAAAGGTCTACAGCTTTTGTCAAGAAAATAAGCCCTCAAAATAGCTTATAAACCACTCCTAAAGCTTCCCATGAAGCACTAACCCAAGGACATCCAAAATTTACCTTGCTCCATGAATGAGTATTCTTTTTTTGGTATTTTTAATGATTTTTTTGGTTTTTAGGACAGAATTGAAAATAAGCTTGTATATAAGCTTTGAATGATTCAAAAGCTTATATAAGCTTTGAATTAAACAATTAAGGTAAATGATAATATTTAAAGAAAAACACTTAAACTTTTATTAACTAAAAAAGATTACAATGCTTTTAAAATTAAATGACAGTAAGTAAATGACAATAAAAATGGTCTAATTTTGTTCTCATGAGACTTGACAAAGAAAAAATGAGATACAATGCTTCCTATTTATCCTAAAAGTCTAAGTCTTCAAATCTTCAATGTGTGCTTCTTCACTGAGTAGAAAGAGCACTTTTGTTTGTTTTGTGAGGTAAGTCAAAAGCTCATTCTGGCCATCAAATTTGAGTGTCCTCCAAGGTCTATAATCTAAGCCCTTCATTATTTGTCTTCTTCCCTAAACAAATAGGGTTGTTTAGGATTGCCAAGGTGGCAATTGGAGTTTTATGGTACGGGTTTTGATGGGATGCTGACATATTTGTTTTGGGGAGAAGGGTTTTGTCTGGTTATGGCAGAGACAGACACACGCAAAATGTGTGAAAGAGATATACAGTGTTGGCGGGAAAATTGATTTAGGTTGGACTGGGTGAAAGTTTGGTGGGATGACAGAAGTGGCCCCTCATTTTGTATAGTGGTATTACACCCACGGTCCTTGTGGTGATAAAAGTTTTTGTGGTTTGGCAATTTAAGCCCTTGAGGGTGTGTATTGTTATTGCACGTACAGTCCCTAAAGGACTAACTACATTTGGTGTAAACTGGTTATGGGCTTAACAAGAGTTAAGGGTTTTGGATTGGCAGTTTGGGCCTTAAATGGTTTGGGATGTTGTAAGGTTAAAAGGGGAATTGGGCCATGTTAGCTTTTAAGGCTTATGAATTTTGATATAAATGACTTAATGGGCTGCCCCGGCCCATTAGATGGGTAAGGGTGGGCCCAATAGCTTCGGCCTCTGGACCTTTGACTTTGTCGGGGTTGACTTTGACTTTGACTTTTTGACTTTTCACGCTTTCATTTGTGCTGTGGTTTTGGTCGTTTTTGGAATTTGTTTTTCGTCCTTTGTGGATTATCATTTCTTACAATATAAGTGAAAACATACAAATACAATGTATTTTTGGTACGTTTTTGGTCATTTAAGTTCGGTTTTAATTAAAAATGGTATGTGTAACTAAGCACATACCAGGCATCAAAAAAACCATACATTTATAGTGTAGTGGAAAACACATGTAACGAAGCTAAGCTGTATGATTTAGACGAAACTGGGAAAGGAATAGTGATCAAGAATATTTTGTATGTCCCAAGCGAAGGTTCATCTCTTGAAAAGAAATGAAAGAAGCAACCGAGTCCGGTTGATGACTCACTCAAAAATTAAGCGCTTCTCGGCAGGCAACCCGTGTATTTAAGAAAATTGGTTTAAAAAAAACATTCGCACCCGCAATAAAAGTTATTGTAGTTACTCGCATCGGTCAGGGGTGCGACATCCAAAAAAATATATATGTTTGTTTGCATTTCTTTTGTATTTTAGATTCTTGCAGGAAATGACGCACTTGGCAGCTCAAGTACTACCGCACGTGCATGGACACATGGTTTTTCTCTTATTTCCCTATTACAATTTTTTCCATTTGGCAGATGAGGGCATTGCTAAATGTAAGTGTTGGGGGGGGGGAATAGGAAAAGGGGGTTTGTTTAAATTTTGAGCTAACTTAATAAATTGTTTGCCCTGGTTAATCTAGTTGTTTTCTAAATCAAAACAAGATGTTTAGGTAATAAGTGTATAACATGATAAGAAACCAATCCAGGAATAACTCAGATGTTTTCCAGATACGCCTTATGCCTTAAGCTAACCATCTCGGTTTGTCCACATTTTTCTTGGTCCCTATTTTTGTCTAGTTTATACCGTCTTTGCTTTTAAAGAAAATAATTAACATAGTTTTAAACTCTAATTAAAATTAACCAAAGCCTACAGGTTAGTTGGTAGCTACGTGGATCTATGGTAGATATGTGGGAAATCCTTTTAAATTTTTGAGAAAGTTGCTAGCTCCATGTTAAAGGACATATAATCCTTTACTAGTATGTCGATCAGAGGTTGATCGAATAAAAAAAATGAATGATGATGAATAAAGCCAATGTGCTAAATCTTATGAAGATGAAGGAAGATGAAGAAAAATTGGTGTCGATTAACCAATGTGCTAAGTCGTGATACAGTGATACGTTTATCTCGAGATTCATAGAAGATAGTGGTAAGCGGTAGCTAGCAACATGGTGGTTTGTATACTTTGGTTTTATAAACCAAATCATACACCTATACCATTTTCCATTAAAAACAGTTAACATGTTTCCTTGATGTGTACACTTGGACTTATCGAGTACTTGTGCTTGGTAAATTGCATCTCATTTGTTCAATAACCTGAATGAGGAAATTGTTTTCTAGATTTACTTAAGGGCAAGAAAATTTTAAGTGTGGGGGGATTTGATAACGCTCAAATGAAGCATGTTTTGGGAGCGTTATTCATACTTTTGTATTAGTTATTTGATCAGTTACCTATGGTTTTATTACTCGATTATGTCAAAATATGCTTTCTAGTCTAATTGCAGCAAAATACAGGAAAACAAGAAAAGGAGAGACGAACATGCGGAGATTATTTCAAGTACGAAGAATCCCATGTCAGGATCAAGTGTAGAAGCATCTCAAAGAAGAAGAAATCTAATTACTCAAGCTTCCAAGACCTGAGTACGAAGGCCCACGGCCAAGCACAACTCGAGCAACGGCCTTAAACAAAAAATCCAACAAAAAGATCCCACCAGCTGGAAGTCTGCCGCCCGGCAGAAGGTGTGCCGCCTGACAGAAGGTCGTGCCGCCCGTCTCTTAGAGCCTACATTTTTTATTTCACTCTAGAATAAACCTGAATAACCAAGAAGGATCTAGACCCTCTAAACCGACTTTGGACACCCCTTTAGGCCCTGAAACTGACATAAAATAGTAGTATAAATAGGAGACTCCTATGCCTCATTTTAACACACACCTCACTATTCTCCAACCTTAAAATCCTAATCCTTATAGCCACCACTCCTCTCCAAAGCCATCTAAGTCCAGGGAAATTAAGAAGAAGCTCCAAGAAAGCCAAGAAGGAGGAAGGATCCCTCCAAGTCACAAGTTTGTCATTTCCTAGTTTACATTCCTTTAAGCTTTTGCAATACTTTTGTAAGAACTCTCATTATGTTTATTAATGAATTATTTTCTAGAATTATGTCTTTGTTTAATATGAGTGGCTATTCCCTTTATGTTCTTGGCTAGATGATGTTTATGGTATGAACATTCGATTATGATAGTGTGGCATGTTAATTTAATTTCAAGCTAAGTCTTAGATCCATTTGTTCTTATGTTCTAAAGTGGCATAGTTTTATCAACCGGATTGTTTGTTGAGAATATCATAGGCCGAAAGGGATATTGTTAATCAATCAATTGTCGCCTTTTTGTCTACGATCGGCTACCTTTTGTATTGACCATTTCTTAAGCGGTTTGGTATAACTAGGAACATAATTATCGATGTCTATGGTTTGTGAAACAAACCGCGAATCAAACTCATTGAGGTTGTCTTAGTCTTTAATTGATTGATTGCGCCTAATGCTTGTTTTTGTCACTAGGAGTATTGACAAAGGCAAAAAGTTTTAGAAACAATAGATTGGATAACCTCCAATTCTTTTAATCAACCTGTTAATCTTTGCCACTCTCATATCGAATAGGATTCCCAAACTAAATCCAACCAAGTACATCTATTTATTATCGAATCACTTTCATCATTGCTTGCTTGCATCTTAGGACTTTTTATCATCGAAATCTTTATCAAGTCGAAACACCCAAATCCCCACGAACGATCCCGACTTACCATTCAATATGTGTTGCTTAAGAATTTGGTATACCAAGTTATAAATTAAAAACTAAACCGTATCGCATGCATCAGAGTTTTGTATTTATAGGGTATAGAAGTCAGTTCAATACTGTAACACCCCCAAAATGGGTCGCAGTGGAATAGGGATCCGGGGCGTGTTACTTCAAGATTAACAGCACAAGATATATATAAGAACGACACAAAAAGTCGTTTAAATTGATACATTGGATTTAATTAAAAGGCATATTACAAAAGCTTATAGCTTCACTTGTTCCTTGTTTAATATTACAAAAGATGACATAGTATTTCCCAAAAATATGATATAAAAGTCTTTAAGCGTGCTCATCTAAAACGTAACCAATGGCATCCTGGCACCTCTGCCTATTGACCTCTGAAAACATTGCTTGAAAACTTCAACAAAAAATGTTGGTGAATGCATAGGGTTTATGTATTTTAAATTATGCGGACCGCAAGATCTTTCACGTGATGGTTCAACATATGAAACAAATCACAAACCCGATTTTATATTGCACTAAGCTAATGACACGAAGCTCGATCAGTCTTGTTCGCAAAATATTGCTAACTCAACCCGAAATGATGTTCTAACCCGAAACATCCCTTGATTCGACATGCTATAAGTTCGTTCCTGGTGATAGCAGTCACCGAATGGGGTGGTAGTTTCCCAAATAGATCTATTAATAACATTCGCGCTACATAACTGTAAATTCCCAACTACATCTATGCAATTGACAGTTCATGATAATGGGCTTAACTTGGGTTATCGCTACTTAGGCAAACATGTAATCAATGCAAAATATCCACTTGCGTCCAATTTGTAAAACAAAGCTTGTTTCCACCCCAAATAATAGTAAATCAGTAAAAATGTAAAGTGTGGGGCTTAGGAACTCACCTCAAGGTGATGTGATCTGATAATTTATATCAAAGTGTGGGATGGCTTCTCGATTATTTCCTGAATGCAACACTAATTAAATATAGTCGTTAAGTACGTAGTACTTATATTATACATTGGAATATATATCTTTTTAGTTGTTACATCGTACTATCGTTCGGGCTATCATAATTAAAGAGGTCATGACATGACGTACGAGGAGTTAGGACACTTTAAATCGTAAATCCAACAACTCGTCGATACGCCATCCGAAGAGGCCTCATTATGAAACTCCCTAGTATTATAGCACTTTGATAACCACGTAATATTCTATATAGCATAATCACCGACTAATCGTTTTAGTAAAATAATATTTACAAAGTGAAAACGTTTATAAATATACTTTTCGTAAAAATGACCTAATTTGGTCGTTTTAAGCCCGTTGCTCGGTTTTCTTCGTCCCCACGTCTTTCGTAGAAGACGAGTGATCAAAATTTATTTTTTCATAGTTTTTGTATTTTCTGCGCATGAATAGTGTTTTTTACTATTCACAACAGCATATATACTGATTTTATATCTTTTAATTTCGAAAATCCCGTTTTAGTGTATCTTTATTTCGTTAATAGCTCCGTTTTTTAGCGATTCTTTCGCGAGCACGTTCTGTAATTTGAAGAAATTTTATCATATTATGGATGTTTAAAAGTATAAGTTTCTGTGGTGATTAGTAATTTGATAAAAAATTATTTAATAAAAGTATAACTATCTTAAACTTGTAAATGGCGTTCTTCTTCGTTATAATCGGTTTCTTCGAGTTCTTTATGAACCCATCGATCCTAGTGACATGTAGTATTTATAAATCATATAAATCATATTGTAAATTTTATTTACAAAACATGCCCCTAAGATATTTATTTCTAAAAATGTTTTGTTTTTTTAAAACTTGTTTTTGTATTAATTAGTTTAGTTGCTATACTTTTAAAAAAAATAATAACATATTTTTAACATATGTTGTACTTATAATCAAAGACCAATATCAATCCATTGTCCTTGTAAATTCTTTGCCAACAGTTCAACCCTTTTACTTTCATTACTTTCTATGTGAAGATTAAGAAAACTTATAAAAACTCTAATTTAACCTAACATGTTTTACTTAATCCATATGTTAACTACTTTTATTTTTACTTTTCCATGATATATTAGGACATTTTGACATAAGATTAATAGTATAAATGGATAAACTCAAATAAAAAACTCATTTTACTATTTGAAAGTCATTAGTGGTGATTTAGCCTGTATATAAATATAACACATATAAATCATAAGAAATAAAAGTATAAAGGAATTAGGAAAACCTTAGTATGATAGTAAGAGCTAGATGAGATATAAGTTCTAAAAACCCGTGTTTAGATTCAAAACCAAGCTTTCAAGCTTATAACCCTAGATTAGGTTTCCAAAACCCTAATCTTTACTTTTTCTTCTTAATACTTGCAAATGGTGATCCAAGGCTTGAATATGACTTAATACATCTTAGGATTGATGTAAAAGAGTATCATGGATTGTAGATAAATTTCGGTTAATGGTTTGCTTAAGTTGGCTTAATGAGCCATGGGTTTTGGGGGTAAAAGAGAGGAAGAAAATGAATTTTGTTATAGTATAAGAGTATGTAATTTTCTCATGCATGCATGCCTATTTGATAGTAAAATTATCTTGCTAATTAACAATGGTTACTTTCTAACCCTTGGTAACGGTTAACATGACATCGTGATAATAAGGTTGTAAGAATTACTTTTACTAAATTTTAGATATTTATTTACAACTTGTAAACTTTGAAAAAAGTTACTTGGTCCATCTTGTAAATTTCGGGATATTTATTATATTAGATGTAATATTTGGTTATTTTGGTAATTGGGTATAATCTGGGTATTAGTTTAGCGCGTTAGTTAGGTTTTAGAACTTCGGGTATGCCTAAACGCATTTTATTATGAACGTAAGCATTTTTCGTAGCCAATAAAAATAAGATGAACAAGTTATTATTTATCTCGTTATAATCATATAAACACTTGCTTGATATAACATTTAATTGTTTAAATTGCCCGTATTAACATTGTATGATCATTTTCAGTTTACGCGATTTATACCTAACGTTTACGGTTTAAGAGTATACGCGTAAAACCTAAATTAATTTGTGAATTTCATTAATGTCATACAATGACCTAAAATACAGAGGTGTTATAGTCTCCCCCCATTAGGCTGAGCCTTGTCCTCTCTAGGCTTAAAGACGCGGCAATTTGACGACGGCCGGTCCTTTGAAGAACAAATGTGGGTATTTCTTTGGAATTGTTCTTCGCTATTGCTTCCATGTAAAACTTGGACATCTCTTGGAGTTCCGATCAGTAACCTTTGGAACTAATGGGATACGGCTTCGTTCAACCCCCCCTGTTTAACTTCACGATCTGTGATCTCTATATGTTTCCTCGACAATCTGTAGCTTGTCATCAAAATGAAGTCCATCAACGGTATACGGGCTAAGGGTTTCGCGGCATGACACTTATTTAAGTGGGACACCGTGCAATGTATTATGAACTCTGCTCAGTCCTCTGGGAAGCTCGAGCTTGTATGCAACGTCTCCAACCTTTTTATTACCTTGAAGGGGGTCGCAACAAACCTCGGGATTTAAGTTCCTCATTTCGCCAAAAGTATAAACCCTTTTCAAGGCGAAACCTTTGAGCATCACTTTATCTCCAACCTCAAACCTTCCCATCGGCTTACGCTTCAAATCAGCGGTTGTCTTTCTTTGGCCATCATGAGCGGCTTGCATCGTTTTGCTTAACTTGAATGATTTTCTCAGTCGTTTCTCTTGTACTTTCTCTGGGACCGGTGAGTTGAACTTCTCCACCTCAGCCCACCAAAAGTTTGAGAACGAATTTGCTATCGTAAAGTGCCTCAAAGGGTGCAGCTTTAATGCTAGATTGACGATCTGTTATTGTCGAAAACTGACCAATGGCTAAATGTTGAACCCAACCATTTCCAAAGTCGATCACACAAGTCTTAGCATATCTTCGAGTGTTTGAAGGTTCTCTCGCCTTTGTCTGTCAGTTTGGGATGATATGCCTGTACTCATATCTAAACTTGTACCCAATGCTTTTGAAGTCACTCCAGAAATTTGATGCGAACCTAGGGTCACGATCACAATAATAATCGAGACGGTATTCATGCCTTGGTTACTACTTCCTTTAGTACATTCTCGCCCAGTTTCTCCAGTGGTTTGTCAGTTCCCTCATGGGTATAAATATCGCGGGACTTTGTAAGTCGGTCAACGATCACCCAAATGTATCGTACCCTTGTGTGTGACTTAGAAGCTTGTGACAAATCCATCGTGTATTGTCCCACTTCCATTGAAGGGCATTCGGGTTTGTACAACAAACCGATTGTCTCTGGATGTTATCGGCCTTGACCTTAGCACAGGTCAAACACTTGCTAACATAGGTGGCGATGTCGGCTTTCATATTGGGCCACAAATATAGCTTCTTTACGTCTTGATACATTTTCTCGAAACCTGGGATGGATAGAATACTTTGATTTGTGGGACTCGTGCATGAATCACAGTCGTAAATCGTCATAACAAGGCAGTACACCAACTCTGCCATTGAGGCATTAGGGTTCCATCCGTACGAGGTTCCAACTTTTCCGTCCTAATTGCCTCTGGAAATTTAGCATTTTCAATCAGCATACCTCCAACATCCTCATTCTTGATGTTTTCTGGTTTCCGTGCTTCATCTGAGCATTCAAGATTTGCTCTAGGAAGATCCAAGATAATAGTCATGACTAAGCGCGAAACTCTTAACGGTGGGTTCTCCTTTCTTTCCTGCTCAAAAGCATTAGCAACGACATTTGCTTTTCCTGGGTGATAACGAATATCGCAATCCTAATCATAAGCAAATCTAACCATCGGCAGTTGTATCCTGTTCAGTTCTTCTTATCATGAATGTGTGTAAGCTCTTATGATCACGTGAACACTGTACATTAGTTCCATACAGATAGTGCCTCCTCCAATTCTTCTAGAGTGCGAACACTACTGCTCCAAGGTCTAGTAGATCATGTGTAGTTTAGTTCTTCTCATGGATCTTTAAAACTGGGGATGCATAAGAAATCACTTTTTCTCTCTGCATCCAATACAGCGCGCAAAACCCTTCTATGAAAGGTCGCAGTTTTTAGTATGTGATGAAATCTTCGCTTCCTTCAGGTAATGCAAGGATTGGTGCACTGCACAACTTTTGCTTCAACAGTTGAAAAGCTGCTTCTTGTTTATCTCCCCACTCAAATTTGACCTTCTTTTGAGTAAGCTTAGTCATTGGTTTGGCGATTCTTTGAAAAACCCTTCATGGAATCGTCGATAATACCCGCAAGACCTTAAAAATTGACGAATTCCCGTTGGTGTTCTTAGGAGGATTCCCAATCTTTAACGGATTTCGATCTTGGCTGGATTCCACATGAATGCCCTTTTCATTATCAATCATGTGATCGAGGAACTGTACTTTAGGAATCTAAAATTCACAATTGGGAAAATTTTGATTATTACTCCTCTTTCTTCAACAACTCAATATTTCTTCAGATGCTCTTCTTGCTCTTGCTTGTTCTCTGGAGTATAGATCATAATATCGTCAATAAGACATAGAATTTGTCCAGATAAGGTTTGCACACTCGGTTCATGAGGTCCATAAACACAGCAGGTGCGTTGGTCAAACCAAACGGCATAACTTGGAATTCATAATGTCCATATCGAGTTCTGAAGGCTGTCTTCGAGATGTCTTCTTCTCGAACCCTCAATTGGTGATAACCTGACCTTAGGTCAATCTTCGAGTAGATACTCGACCCTTGAGCTGATCAAATAAACTAGTCAAAATCTTGTGGGATAACGGGTTCTTCACGTCAGTTTGTTTAATTCCCGATAGTCAATGCACATCCGGAATGATCCGTCTTTCTTCTTGACATATATCTGGGGTGGATCGTACCCCTCCGTCCCACAATATCTCCGTGCAAGACTGACCCACTTGACTAGCTAAGTCCGTTCGGGTCTCACACAAGGTCATGTCATCCTCACATACACATGCCTTACCACAATTCATATCACATAGCAATAGCACATAGCAATCATATAGTTCGACACTTAAAAACACATATCACGGTTCATAATTCAAAAACAGTTTTGCATCATTTCCATCCCAAAATATAAGTAAAAAGTGGGACTGTAAAACTCACCTGATGCAAAGCAAATTCCAATTCCTTCACTTAATCTTGCAAAGAATCTAAACAAAACAATACACACATATGTTACCATCGATTAGGTCACACACCCAAGTCGATGTAACAATCACAACGATGGATACTCTATATCCTATCTTGATTCAACTCTTCTATATACTCCTCATACTTGCTAACCTCAAATTACCTCACAAACTTTACTTCTCAACTTTCTGCTTTTTACTCAGTTTTTATAGTCACAAGATGACTCTAAATAAAATACTTAAACACCTAATTGGTTCTTCTCCTCACATCCCATAGCTCCCCAATGAGTTGTGAGCTTCTATGATTTTTGGATAAAAATAATAGTGAGTGTAACCATTTTATAAAAATTCAACATCACAAAGTGTCCAGAATTTGACCTGATTCGACCTTCAAAAAGTTTAGCTTGAGCAGACCCATTTAAACACTTAGGAAAATTCTACAAAAATTCTAGAAAATCATAAACATCATGAACTTGCTACAGTAGCAAGCCCATTAATTAAAAAGACGTTTTGATATGGTTTTTGACCTCACAAACACAACTCAGAATCTGCCCCGAAAACTCAGTTTTGACAACGAATCTTGTTTGATTAATTTGACTAACTTCCACTCACTTTTAATTCATGAAACCACTTGGGTTGGAAAGTAGACTCTCTGTAGTTAATTTTAGGCTCAAGAAAATCAATAAAAGCTATCCGTATGACCGAGATATGGCTCTCGCAAGATGACCTAAAATTCTGCCCAGATTTCTATTCCGAATTTAGCATAATTAACCCTAATTAACTTACCCATAACCCTAATTATTAACCCTAAAACGATTTTTGATGATCAAAACCTCTTAATTACAGATTATTTACAATAACCTAATCCATCCTTAATGATTGTTACGTTAAATAAAATCAATTGAATTGAAAAAGGATTTAGAAAACATTACCTTAACTCTTGAAAATCAAAACCCTAAATTTTTTTAGGTTTCCCTTTGTTCTTTGTGTTGTTCGACCGGCCAAGGAGAGAGGAGAGGAGAAAAAAGTGATTTTTGATTAAGTTATGATTTGTATTTATAGGCTTAGGAAAAGATAATTACCAAAAACAAGTTGTAATCAAATTGGGATTCTTTCCCTTTTTTTCTTCCCTTGTTCGGCCGATCCACACAACCACCCTTTTAATTATATATTTTTTTCTTTTATTTATTTATTATACATTTACTTTAATTATAAGTAAAACCCTTTAATTATTTTGCTAAACCTTGAATTTTCTAACTAGTTTTCAAACTAACCTTCGATTCTAACCATTTTTAAAAATAGAATGTACTCTACAATCTAAAAAATACTAAACTAATATATATATATATGAATTACATACGCATAGTACGTACATAAAATATTACGTACACGACATTTGAAACTACGCAAAGCTTTCAAATGATTTCATTTCCACAAGTACCATGATTCATCACTCATGTACTTCCATCTCATACACATATAAAACACATAATGACACACATAAACTAAATTATACATGCTTTAACTAACCTGCTAAAATCTCATTTGTCATAGTATCCCCTCTTTTAGGAAATCTCGTCCCGAGATTTTAACAATTAGTCTCGACAATAGCATTCTCAAACAATTGGGGATACTTAGCCTTCATATGATCCTCACGTTCCAAGGTAAACTCTGGTCCACGCTTGGAATTCCATCGCACTTTCACAATAGGTATTTTACTACGCTTAAGAGTTTTGACCTCACGGTCCATAATCTCTAAAGGCTCTTCTACAAAACAAAAATCAGAGTTTACAAATTTTAATGGTACTACAAATTATTAAGCCGTTTCAAAAATATCATCCGCGCGACTGTCGAATGCACCCAATGCACCACAACAATTAATAACCTGAGAAAAAACATGCAAAAACGGTCAACATAAAGGTTTTGAAATTCATAGGTTTAAGTAAAAAGCAGTGTTGAAATAATTTAAGAAATGTCTTTGTAAGAAAAGTAGCGTTACAGATTCAAAGTGTTATTTATCCGAAAGCCAAGTAGTGATTCAAGTAAAACAAGTAATGTTTTAGTTAGTGGACCACAAATCGAAGTAATGGTGACTAAGTACAATTTCCAAGTCCAAAACAATAATGTAACAAGAGAAACACATTCATCAGCTAAGTAAATAAGTATTAATGCACTAAGCTCATGACCCGAAGCCTAAACTAGTTTGTGCCCCAAATGTTTAGGATCTTTTGCCAACAACCCAGAAGTATTCCTCAATGTTAAATCACCATGGTCAACTGTCCAGAAATTCCAGTGGATTGTCAGACCCCGATAGATCTATCTACAACACTCGCGCTCACATAACAAATAGCAATTGGACGGTTCAATGATATAGTAGGGACTTTTAATTGGCAATAGTGGTAACTTAGGCAACAATATTCAGCAGATAGTCTTGATAGCATGCAGTTTAAAAACAAAACACTTGTGTATCCGTATAAAACGAATCAAGTAATTCCACCACCCGTAGAGTTATAAAAACAAGGAAAAGAAATGGGGCTGATGACCTCACAAAGTTAATGAAAAGGTAATTGTACTGTCGTAAAATAAAATGAGTTTGCACAGCATTAGCATTCCCCCTTCGCGGGGTTTATACAAACTTGAAAAAGATTGTAATGCGAGACTATAATCTCACAAAGTCCTTGAAAATAATCACATTGTTTATAAGATAACGAGTAGTAAAAGAGTTTGTAAACAAGCATGTATTTCCCTCTCTGGATTTTATAAAACATTAAAAATGATTGAATTGCGATACTAAGAACTACTTAGGAGTGAAGTGACGAATAATCAGGTAAGCTGGGCAGAAAATGTACACGAAAAAAATTTTATCCGAAAGCAACCTAAGTAAATATGGGTCGCATAAGTACCAAGTACTTTAATTAATAACATTGAATTATAAGTCTTATAGTATTTTTATCGTACTATCGTTCGGGCTATCATACATAAAGAGGTTCATGACATGAGAGGAGAGCAGATACTTTAGTGACAAATCGTAAATCCAACAACTCGTCAATACGCCATCCGAAGAGGCCTCATTATGAAACTCCCTAGTAATATAGCACTTTGATAACCACTCAATATTCTATATAGCATAATCACCGACTAATCGTTTTAGTAAAATAATATTTATAAAGTGAAAACGTTTATAAATATACTTTTCGTAAAAATGACCTAATTTGGTCGTTTTAAGCCCGTTGCTCCGTTTCTCTTACGTTCCACGGTCTTTCGTAGTAAGACGAGCCGAAGTCAAAATTAACATTTTTAATTTTTTACGCAGATTACTGCGATGAAAAGAAAATTATACTTGTTCAGAATACAGCTCGTTTGTCGTTTTAATTAGCGTAAACTCGTAATCGCGATAACTTATTCGTTTTAGCTCCGTTTTTATCGATTCTTTCGAGCACGTTCTCGTAATTGAAAGTTTTATCATATTATGGATGTTTATAAAGTATAAGTTTCTGTGGTGAATAGTACTTTTTATAAAAATTGTTTTATAAAAGTATTAACTATCTTAAACTTGTAAATGGCGTATCTTCTTCGTTATTAATCGGTTTTTCGAGTTCTTTATGACCCATCGATCCTTGTGACATGTAGTATTTTATAAAATCATAAAACATATATGTAAATTTTAAATTACAAAACAGCCCCTAAGATATTTATTTCCAAAATGTGTTTAAAACTTGTTTTATGTATTAATTAGTTTAGTAGTTTACTTTAAAAAAACTAATAACCATATATTACATATGTGGTACTTATAATAAAAAAGTCCAATATCATCCCTAGTCCTTGTAAAATTCATGTACACAAGTTTAAACCCCTTTTTAACATCATTATTTCACATGTGAAGATTAAGAAATATTATAAAACCCTAATTTAACCTAAACATGTTTATACTTAATCCATAGGTTAACATACTTTTATTTTTACTTTTCCATGGTATATAGGACCATATGATATAAGAATAAGTGCATATAATCATAAACATAAATAATAACTCATTTTTCATATTAGAAAGTCCTTAGTGGTGATTATGGCTATATTTAACATGTAACACATAAAATCATAAGAAATAAAAGTATAAAGGAATTAAGAAACCTTTTTGATGAATGTATAGGATGTAAAATGAATGCTAAACCGTGTTTAGACTGCCAAGCTTTCAAGCTTATAACCCTAGATTAGGTTTCCAAAACCCTAATCTTTACTTTTTCTTCTTAATACTTGCAAATGGTGAACCAAAGCTTGCAAACACCTTAGAATACCTTAAGTATGTTGTGTATATGGTTGCATAGTCTTAGAAAATCAAAGTGTGGATTTTGTTTGGTAAGGGTTTTGTGCCGTGAGTTTTAGAGTGTAAAAGGGAGGAATAAAATGAATTTTGCATGTAAAGATTTAAAGTAAAGATTACTTATGCATGCATGGGTATTTATAGTCAAAATATCTCCCTAACTTAACCATGGTTACTTTCTAACCCTAGGTTAAAGTTTACATGACAAGTTGTAAAAAGGTGTAAGAGTTTATTTCCTAAATATCTTTATAATATCTAGATATTATGTATACTTAAAAAGTCTTGGTCTCATCCTCAAATTTTCGGCATTATGTGTATATATGTGATGTTATATTTGTTATTTTGGGTATTGGGTATAATCGTGGGTATTTGTTTAGGCGTAGTTAGGTTTTAGAACTTCCGGGAATGCCTAAACGCATTTTATCGTGAAACGTAAGCATTTTACGTAGCCAAATAAAATAAGATGAACAAAGTTATTAATTATCCTCATAATAATCATATAACACTTGCTTGATGTAAACATTTAATTGTTTAATGCCCGTTTACATTGTATGATCATTTTCAGTCTACGCGATTTAGCTTAACGATTAAAATTAAAAGTGAACGCGTACGAGAAAAAAAATAAATTTCCACAAGTACCATGATTCATCACTCATGTACTTCCATCTCATACACATATAAAACACATAAAACACATAATGACACACATAAACTGAATTATACAGGCTTTAACTAACCTGCTAAAATCTCAGTTGTCACAATGTATTCTACCATATGTAATATATTGATCCAAATATATCACATACAAGTGAAAACGTACCACCAATCCAAGCTCCACTTATTTATTGAATCTGCAAAATAAACTAAACTACAAAAACCGTAAAATACTAAAGCACGCTTTCGTAGGCACCACGTTTGCATTTAGCGTATGAAACAAGCCTTTAAACCTCTCGGTGTCCCGAGTGGACGAGTTATAGTCTCGTGAGGGTTTCCAGCGAACACACCCACAAAGTTCAAAACTTTCTTTTTGGATACAGGAATCAAGGCACGACGCGCATCGTACTTCAAAAACAGCAAAGTTTTTTGTTTTATATGTTTGTATATATTTTTTATAGGTTTATTATTATTATTATTACTACTACTAGTATTATTATTATACTTAACTTGATTTAAGTATCCTTGACAATACGGTTCAAGTGAGAATGATCCACATTTAAACGTTGAGGGTATGGTATTTTTGGTATGTACTCACGGAATGGATATTCTTTTGTTTTTACCACATAATATCCATTTTTTGTTGTTTTAATAAGTTGATCTTTTTTGATTTTATTGTTAACGATGATAGGAGGTGGTGGATCTTTTTGAGTTTTTGGAGAATCATCAGACTTTCTACTCTCAGTGAATACGACACTCACTTGCTCGGTTTGAGCTTGAGGAGGAGGAGGAGGGTCAGTCCTAATGGTTTGTTCTAAAGAGACGTTTTGAGACTTCGACCACTCATCTATTTTTCTTTCCATCTTTTTAAATATAGTTTGACAGTTATTTTTGTTTTGCTTCATCTTTATAATCATATAGTTAACATTGTTCAAGATATACATACTTGCAACTCTTTGACCATCCAAGAATTTGGTAATTGATTTTTCAAAATCTGTTTTAGATTGATCGTCTCTGTCAAAAAGTTTACCATGAACAGTTCTCATACTACGGATACATCTTTTGAAATCTTCGAGATCACTTTTCACATCATTGTTTAATTATGTGAGCGATTTCTTGGAGTCATTAGGATCATGATGGGATTGATGAGAATACGAATCATGAGAATTTTGGTTTTGATAACCTTCAAATTGGATCTAATTTACTTCATGACATTCACACATCGGTGTGTCATCGTTCTTAGAACCGTGGTTATCTTCGGGGTTGTTATAATTCTTATGCATCTCATGCATCTCCTATTTTAAGCTCTGGAATTGAGAATCCATTTTTATAGTTAAAGCTTCTAATTTTTCCATTAATCGAGAATTATCATTATTACTTCCACTTCCATTGGCGAAAGCAACAGATCTTTGATGATGTTCTTTTTTAGATTTAGTGGACTAATCAAATTTGAAAAGGACTTTGTCCTCAAGATATTGAAAGGCTTGATTAGGACTTTTGTGGAGGAAGATTCCTCCGGCAATTACGTCCATGATTTCTTGAGTGGGTTCGTCTAGACCGTGATAGAATATTTGAATAATATCTCCCTTGGTCAGACCATGCCCATGACATTTTCGAAGCATGTTCTTCAGTCGTAACCAGGCTTCGGTTAGACTTTCACATACGTTTTGAGAGAAATTTCTAATTTCAAGCAAAAGACGGTTAAATAGCGAAGGTGGAAAGAATTTGTTTATAAAAGCTCTTCTCATTTGTTCTCACGATGTTATAGACTCTTCATTAAGTTCGTTAAACTAGGTTTTAGCTTTATCGCACAAGAAAAAGGGAAATATCAAAAGCTTGACAGCTTCACTTTGAGTTTCACCATATTTGAACAAATCGCAGATTGCGAGAAATTCACGGATGTGGTCATGCGGATCGGCTTGCAGATAACCATCGAACTTATTTTCCCGAATCATTTTTAAGTGGGTACTATTGATAACAAAGTTGTCATCAACATCGGGTCGGATAATGGCAGAATTAGTAGTTGGTGCTACAGTCTTAGCACTTTCCCACATAGGTTGATCATCATGATCTAAAATTATTATTTCTTGAAGTGGTGAATTGGGCTGCGGTTCGACATTTTCTTCGGATATATTCAAGACGAAAACTTCATTAACGGAAGTATGTTGAGTTGAAGATTTGAGGACCTCGATTTCGATGAATTCTTTTTGGATATTTTTATTGTTATTTTTACATGTTTTCTTTTTCATATTTTTATTTAATTTAGATAATGGTTTTACGAGTTGTTTTCCTCAAGATCGTGGATTAATACATACTTTAAGTATATATATATATATATGTATATATATATATATATATGTATATATATATATAATTAAGGTTAATATGATAATCTTTAAAATAAAGAAAATTATTTTTATCTATATATTGATATTTTTAGATTTTTATATATCCCTATATTAGATGTATTTTAATTTTTAGTATATATAGAAAATAAGAATAAATAGATAATAAATTATTATTATTATTATTACTATATATATTTTTTTTGAGATGGATAAAGTGCGGCGTACTTAGGAAAAGTGCGCCGGTTTTTCTGGAAATTTTATGTTTTTTTATTTTTTATTTTAGGTTATTACAACGAACAAAATAAACAGAATTAAATTAAACAGAGATAACAGAAATTAAATATAATCAACTTAAGAAAAACAAACAATCTAAATCATATAATCAAAGTGATTTGAAAAATAAGGTTTTTGGTTTTTGTTTTGAAACAAATTCTGCTGGCGAAAAATCTGCAGAAAGTGTGGTGTACTTGGTTAAAGTGCGGCGTACTTTCTGGGTTTATAGGAAAATCGTCGCACAAATAGTATGTGCGGCATACTTCCTGAAGAAAAAACGATTTTTTTGGTTTAGTTTGCCAGAAAACTATACGACGAGTTTATAAATTTTGATTTAATCAGTCACAAGATGGATAAGGTCACAAGACAAGTACAGTGGTTTTAGTATGAAACCGACGCACTTAGACATAAACCTGCAAAATAACAAACGAGAACAGGGGAAGTGCGACGCACACATAGAGATGTGCGCCGTACTTTTTGCAAAGACAGACATATTTTAAGAGATTTAAACACACGAAGCATGCACAAGACTAGCAAACAATCTGTAAACAACTAAACAAATCTCCGGCAACGGCGCCAAAAACTTGATGTGTGTTTTCACAAGCTTTAAATTTATAATAACTAGAAATACCGATTTTGACTAAAAACACAACATTCAGGAAAATATACCCTATTCGAGTGTAATATAGTATTGGGTAAGTCCAGGTCGTTCCACGGGAATTGAAGTTTTCACAGTTTGTAATTAAGGTGGTAAGATTAATAAGATTTTCACAGATCAAATTAACCAAAACGTACATAAATTGAATATTACAAAGAAAGCAATAAAAGGATGAATCAAGTAATGATTAAAGTATGTTTGTTTAGGCAATGATCACTAAGACAATGAAGTGTTTAGGATAGTGTTTACAAGTTTAGAGAATAAAGATTTCACAAGTTACAAATCCTTTCGGCCTTTGAATATAACTACTGATTATATCGATTAATAACAACAAATCCTTTCGGCATTTATAAGTTATTATAACCAATATATTAAGTTAAATGATTAAATACATATATAAAAGAACCCTTTCGGCATATATTCTTGTATAAAATATGTTTTACCAATCTAATAAACACATATCCAAACGCTCCATATCCAAGATCACATATTGCCCAAACAAACACAAGATGACTACTCCATGATCAAAGAAGTAACAAAAAATATTATGAACTCAAACAATCCAATAATAATCATATTTAATAGATAAACAAGATTATACCAAATTCCAAGAGCAAATGATGGTGATTTCACAAGAATTTCCAAAGAACACTTTATTATATTCAAAGTAAACCCGGAAACTATGAATAATTCTGTCACAATCGCTTATAGATTCGAATTACACTTCAATGCTACTTCTTTAGATGGATTAAAATCTGAAAATTGATGGTGGAGAGTGGTGGTAGTTGATAATGGTGATGGTGGTTTGAAAGGGTGTTTGGTTCCTTGGTTTGTCAAGCCAAGATCACCAAAAACACCTATTTTAAGTGTTAAAACGAATGGGATTTATTTGTATGAGAGTGTGTGAAATGAGAGAGCCAAGGAGGATATTTATAGGCTTTTCAGGGGCCAAAAACCGCCGTACAAGCTTATTTGTGCGCCGCACATCGGGCTGTGATGACTTTTTCCTACATTCAGTTTTTATATATATAAAGTGTTGTTTATCGGGTCATGTCTCTTGGCAGGGCAGCCAAGCAGGTAGAATTCTAGATGATTTAATAGACCAAATTGATTGATGACATGCCCAATTTGGTCTGCCTTTTATGCATGTCAGTTGCAGTTATGTTCTTGCCATTGTTCATTTCTTACTAATGCTTCTAGCATGTGTCCCGCTAATTGCATATGCGTTGCCGCTTTATCTATTCCTCCTTATGGCATACACATATTTGGTGTGAACAAACCAACGTCGTTTTAATAAGGGTTGATTTTTTGGGCTTCGAAGTGTGTTGCACGTATAAGAGAGTAATTGGGGCAACGATGAATATCTTTTTCATTTAGCTTTTGTAAAGTGTTGTTTGCCTGTATTTGGCTCTTGGCAAACATGGACGGTGTTTTGTACCACTTTTTTGTTTGCAAATATGATCCTTCAACTAGCAATCTTGAATGACAAATCATATCTCTGTGTTTTCTATGAAACAAGCCCCCTCTTCCTCTTTTTTCACAGACTATGATGAAAATTTTCCATATGCATTCTTTGCTTGCGTTCGTACCTTAGCCCGGCAGTCACATCAAGCTCGAGCCTACAACCCTATCGGTTGGCTGCTAGCGCTCTTATAGAGATTAATCTGAGCTTCCTACAGGAAATGATGATGATTTTCTATCTATTGTGCATACTTTGATTGCATATGTACTTTGTCTCGGCAGTTACACCAAGTGCGACTGCAACCATGTCGGTCGCTTCCTAGAGCTACAATGGTGATTAATCTGAGCCTCCTTTGCATATAGACAAGTGCCCGTAATGGTTTCCAGAAACCAACAAATTTCTCAAGTCAACATCTATGTAACTAGCTTGCTCTCTTTTAAGTTGACTACTTTACTAATACCTTTGACGCTCAGGTTGCGGTTGTAACTATGGTTGGAGTATGGCTTCACTTCAGGTATGTTATTATTATTTTTACAACCATTCCTCGGGCTATGATGATTCACTAGATTATTACTTCTTCAATACTGGTATTTAAAAACTACGCGAAGTCTGAGCCTTGTCACAAAAGGAATTATATGCTTTTTAGTATTTACAATGTTTGATTATTATCATCTGCACACAATGATATCAATGCCCGAAGGGTGGGAAAAATAGTAAACGGGTTGTCTACTAGGACTGCAAGTGGAATTTTTGTTCACATCCACACAGTCGCAGTAGAAAACCTCAATACTATTTCACCCATCCTTTTGACACTGACACCATTGCGTCCAATTGCATTCTTAACCTAAATACAAAAAACGTGTAATTTCGCAGGTTGTTGTTTCGTCGATCATTCGCTAAGACATAAAGGTTCTTTCTCAGCTTCTCTGTAATCCACTAGGAAGCACGCTGACGTCGCGATAGGTTGAAAAGAGGTTGGACATTAATTTTAGTGTTATTACTTTGTGCAACTTTTAGGATAGGTTTACCGTGGGATCAGCTGTTCCTATTAAGTAATAGCATCCGGTGAGATCCTTGTTTGACGCTCTTACTTAATAGGGATACATGGTCTAACAGGGAACCTTAGACAAGACGTTAGCATCTATCAGAAACTATATTTTTTTTTTTATGATGCGTAGTAGACATGTAATTCAAGAAACTTCTCGTTCAAGGTTTCTGTAGGATCAATTGTTCCTATTAACTCAGAGCTTGCGATGAGAGCCTCGTTTAACGCTCTTAGTTAATAGGGACAACTGGTCCTACGAGAATCATGTACAGGAAGTTAGCACGATACATGGGATTGCCAAGAGATGTGGGAGTGACAATGAAAGCGGTAAATGTATTTCTCTTCCGTTCATTTAAACACTTTGTACCCCTGGCGGTAATTTTTTCTCAACTTCTCTATAGCGGTACAAAACTTTAGCCACATCGGAACTTAACTTTGCACTGTCGTACTAACTTTGGTCCAACCAGAAGAATGAACATGTAGGTAACAGGAGTGCTTCAGTACCATCAGTTAACCTCTTCTCAACGACTCCTCTAAACTCTATCAAAAAACCTCTGGAAATGCCACCACCAAGGTTAACATTTTTCTTTTATACATACTATACAACACAGCATATTGCCTCCTTTAACCAATGCATCTTATGGATTGATCATCCCAATATTAACAACCAAGAACTGAAATATGCTAACATCAAATGCCTTGGTTAGTAGATCAGCTACAATTTGCATCATTGTGGATTTTAGCACCGAATTAGTTTCTATTGCATAATCAATACACTTATGAAGTGGAGCCTAATAGCATGTGCTTTGTTTTTGGAATGATTATACTTGAATCATTACAATTGCAAATGGTGCTTTCATTATCAATGTAATCTTTGTGTTCATGAAGTTGAACCATAGTCCAACATTTGATTTGAATCCACAAAACCTGCCCACAACAGCTGCATCACAACATATTCTGCTCTGTATAGAAGTAGCCACAATGGTCCTGCTTTCTGCATTGCCAATAAATGAGTCTCTGCCAATAATTGCAACCTCCTGTAGTGGAATACCTATCAAGATTTTGCTCCAGCCTAGATACAATCTGAGTAGGATTCCAGGTCAAATGAAAGACACTCAAGTGAACCAAAGACCCAGATTGGTTTGCCCTTTAGGTACCTAAAAATTCTCTGACACACTTAATGGGAATGATTATGAGTGACGTGAAACCTAGAACAAGCACGAGACTGCAAACATAATATCAGTCCTAGAAGCAATCAAGTACAATAAAGAGCCAATCAAGGACTATAGAGATGAAGACATCCACATCACTGGCTTCCTTCAAACCTTGACAAGCTTCCTGAGTCTCAATTGGTGTACTAGCATTCTTAACCTATGAACAGTCATAAAACTTCATAGGATTTCTGCAACATACTTATCCAGACATAATAAAGATACCATCATCCTTCTTTTGACTTGTAATCCAATTAAAGAAAGTGAGCTCTCCCATGAACTCATCTGACATTTACTCATCATTAATTCTTCACACTCATCACACCAAGATTTTTCACATTGTAGACCCAAAGATGATTCATCCACATAGACTAGAACTAAGTATGATATCAAAGTTGTCCTTTCTTATGAAGAATTTTGTCAATTGTTCCTCTCAGTATCCATACTTCAATAAGAAAGTAGATAAAGTAATCATACCCAGGCTTTGGGAGCTTGAATGTAGCACAAAAAGAGCTTTTACAACTATGTATACTTTCTGAGGATTTTAAGGATTCTAGAAAACCTGGTGGATGAGACAACATAGAGCTCTTCATCAATTTTCCATACATGAAGGCACTTTTCCACATCCATTTGATAGAACTAAAAGCCCATGTATGAGGAAAAGGGCCAAAAAAGATCCTTATGGCCTTCAATCCTTGCCCACAGGGAGAAAAAAACCTCATCCATATGTCTAGTCCCTTCCTCTTGCTATGTCCCTAGCAACTAACCCATGCTATTATTCAAACAACAACCCCCACCATTCCATCCTCTTATTTCTATAAAACCCACTTTGTACCGATACCTTCTTCCCATAATCAAATCTAACTAAGACCCAAACATTCTGAACTTAAAACTGCAACAATTCTTCTTGGCATACATCAACCCATGCTTTCATCATCAAGATGCGTCTGAAATCTTCTTGGGTTTAATTGTTGAACAGGAAACAAGCCGGTGCAAATAAACAGTGCTGGAAGGTCCGTATGATTATATCTCCTTTGCTTTTTGAACAATAAGCTAACAAAATCATGAGCTCCAGAACTTTAAAGTAGTTTGCTTCTTAGTTTGAACAGCTGAGGTTGGATTCTCCTTAGAATAAGTTTGTTAGGATGAAGAGGAGTGAATCCTTTAAGTGTGGAATAGAACTAACACTACAACAGATTCCAAGTTTGTGAAGTCAACCACATGCACCCTCATCAATCATAAGATGAAGTATGAAGATACCTATCAGTGTAATTTTGATAAAATCCTCAAGTGTAGTATTTCTAATCATCCTTCTCGAGGATATTGTTGGATCAAAAGAGAAAGTCCCTCATAAGGACTGATACTAACTGTAAGCAAACAGTATAACCTAGGTTATAACTGCTAGCTTTAGCTGGCGGCTACCATACTAAAAATTTAGTACGCTAGTCTTAGCATCTCCTCTTTGAATAATTAAGTTCTTAGTTTTCTATGCAAACCTGCTTCCGAGAGAGCATCATCTTCCTCATTATCTTCCTATTCATGCCTTCTTAAGTCTTTCTAATTCATCCCTAATGGACTTGTACTTCCTTCTCTTGTACCATGCTCTCTTTTCATACTGTCTTTAAATCATGAGTGGATTGTTGAAAGAAGTAAGAAGGCCATATTGGTCAGAACAAAGCATCTTTGAGCAATTCATCCACTTTTTCAGAATCCGCCTGCATCAATAAAGTCGTTCTGTACCTGCATTTTCTGGTTAAGCTTCGTTTGTTTTAACCCTGCAAGATGATAGCATTTTGATTCTCTTATATAACATTGATTATAATTTCATAGAAATATCAGTTAAATACAACTCAAGAACAAAAGCCAAGTTCGTGTACCCTTTACCCTCTGCAACATTCACGTTTGTTTTCTAAGAAGCGGAGTGGTTCAGCAGGTACTTTCTTCTCAACTCTTTTGCTGTTTCTAAGATTGTTAAACTCAACAAGCCTTGCTTTGTAGAGAACTACACCAATCACTAAAAAAATACCCTCTATCTTAGAAGGCTTATAATTGGTTATCTTACTTACCAGTTAAAAACGTTCATAAAGAGTGTATACTCATTATGAGGCTTCGGTCACTAACACAACCACTGTTTAGAACATTAACAACAGTACTAAACTGCAAACAATATCAAGCCCAAAAAGTGTTATGTAACAATCAATGAATCAGCAAAGCAATGGCGTCCCTAACACCTTCAATAATGGTCCTTTCTTTCTCTACACAGCCTAAACAGACAACTCCATTTTTAGTGGAGTTCTGGCATTACTTATCACACATCCCCTCTAGACATCCCTTTTATGACCCTACATAATTCAATAACATCTCTGTTCTTAAATTCTGTACCATATATCACTCAATCAAATAGTTTCTAACTTTTTTGATTCATTGGTTCTCAATTATTTCTATAAAAGTCTCCTTAAGGATTCACTATTTCATCCTTAGTTCTTAAGTAAAAATACCCAACTAAACCTGCTGAAAATCATCATGATAACAGACAATAGGTCTTATAATGGTTTAAACTCCCATAACACATGGAGGTCCAAAACAAACACTCCATGATGAACAAGAAGTTTGGAAGGATGCTATGGAGCCTTACATCTGTTTTGCCTACATGGCCTTGTGTTAGCTTTCCTTTCTGACAAAGCAACACAAGTTGTTGATTCATATTTGAAAAATCTTTGAAGGTAGACCTCTTACAAGTTTCTCTTTACAAGAGTTTGTTTAGGTTTTTGAAATCAACATGACCCAACCTCCATGCCATTGTTTAGATTCATCAGTTGTTATGCCTTTGCAATTAACAAGCCAAACCTACTATCAAAGGACATCAATGTTATTCTAAAATCTGAAACTGTACAATATTGTATTGTCTGGTGAATTTAGTAAATTACTAGGATCATATCAACAGTTAACTTAAAATCACCTAGGAGACATCAAAACAAACAACATCTTCAGAGTCATTAAACAGAACCTTGTCTTTTTGTCCACATATTTATGACACAAAAAAGAGAATTGAAATGCTAAAGTTCTTTACAAAGCATATACAACCTCACAAAATCTACCTACACCCCGTTTTTAATTTTAACTTTACCGTTGATATAACCTTTACTGCCTCCAAAAGCAACAGGGCCACCCGTCATTAAAATATCTGAAATTCAGCAAGATAGCCTTTTACCCAGTCATTGCTGGAACCTCCACAATCACATTTCCTTATTCTTAGAGCTCTATGTGGATAATCCTGCACATTAAAAGAAAGAGATTAGATTCTCTTAGGGACCCAAGCCTGTTTGGGCTTGAGTTGCATAGGGATCTTTAAAGTGTAACAATTCCTAAGATTGGATCCTATTTGTATTTGGATGACATTGTTCCAGTTTATCTTTGTGGTCTCCAATTACAACAAGTCTGAGGGCATAACACAGGTCTTTCCCTTTTTCCCCTATCATTACTAACTGCATCTACTCTTAGCATAATAAGTTTTTGATTTTGAAAAACGTTCTAAGTACTGTTGTCTTTTTGAAAGGCCTTGAGGATGGTGAATGAGTTTTGTAATAAACATTTGCTTGTCTAACTCTATTCACAATGGGCTTACCAGTATTAACTTTCATGGCAGTACTAGTACTATCTGTCTGTTAAAACTTTGCCTAGCAGTACTAAAAATTTTAGTACTGCTAGCTTTAGCAGTATTAACTGGAATTTTACCAGTTCTAGTTAGTACTGCTGAAGGAACAAATTGGTTTTGTTTATTCACTCTTTGCACATTATTCCAACCATTGTTTAAGTTAGCTTTTCTTGCCATCCTCTTCTCATGGAAATCACAATCTCTAATTAAATGATTAAGACTACCACGTACAAAACGTGCTCTTACAGTAAACCCATGCCCCAACTCTGTCTTATTAACTTTAGGTTTTTGACTATGTGTGAATTGATTCTGAACAGTTTCCCTAGGAGTTTTTACTTGCTTGGTTAGAAAACTAGTGTTTTCTTATGTTGTTTGTTGGATAGACACACACACATCTCACTATCTGTTCATACTGTGACAATGATAGGAGCATCAGACCAAATCTTAGGTTGACATTCAACATTAGATTCATTGACAACTGGTTCAGACACTAATTCAGAGGGTTCTGCACTAATGTTAGATTCACATTTATCAAATTCACTTGATTGTGATTCAGATTCACTAGGTTGAGTCTGTTTTGGACCATATGTAAACTTAGAATCATCTATTTCTACAATCAGGTCCCTGAGAGGCGATGTAATTCCCTGATCCATGTTTGGGTAAGCAGCATCCTTTCTGCAGTAACAAACCTATCATACAAAGGTTGGTTTTCTATCTCACTCTCTCTTTATTCATAAAACACACTGCAACCACTTCATATTCATACTCAAAATACCAATCAAATCTGTTGTACCCCATACCCAAGCCCAAACAATCATAGCACTCATTTGGGTATTTAGCATTTAACTAAGATTCATAGAAGAATTTGCAATTTTATCTACTTTAGCCTTTAAATCTTCTTTTTCTTTTTGAGCTTTTGCTAAAAAATTTCTTATGGAAATGATGAGAACATCATTTTAAAAATCATCAAAATCTATTTTCTAACCTTTATCTTTTGTTCATGACCAAAGTGTCCTTGTTGATAGAGCACCTAACAGTGCTTTCAACTTACTATGAACCTTGAAATATGCCTTTATTTTCTATGCTTGCATCACTTTAGTTATTCTCTCGTGGCAACATACAATTTTTTAAGATTATCATAAGACTCTAAAAACCAAAACCCCCCCCCCTTATTTGAACATGAAATTTACGCTCTGTGTCGATCTGAGCTATGCAAGCCATCAAAGCATAATCATCACTTCAGAATGATTTGTCCAATCTACAACCTTCTCCATCATTGTCTCCAATGCTTTAGAATCCTCCTTCTGTCCAGTTCTGCTCCCATCCTAGTTTTCCCAGAATTCCAAGCATCCCTGACTCCTGTATCTAGAGTTTCCCTTGATTCTAACACTCTCTAGCAAAAATGCCCTGTTTTGTGGCAATTGAAGCATTCCACTTTATGGTTTTATCAAACCAACAGGTTTTTTGCATCAAAATATTGTAGCTTAACCTACCAGTCTTCTTATAAAACTTTCAATCTCATATGAGATCTATGGCCATTACCCTTCAGTCCATTCTTCAAGGTCATTTTCATCAATCTTTCCAAGTCACATGATCCCAGTTGAGGAAAACTGATTGATTAGCAAGTAATGAGTATGATGAAGTTTGTTCATACTTTGAGTTTTGACTAGAAAGATTGGGAACACAATAAGCGGTACTAACTTCATTAGTACTGCTGGTGTTCTCAGAGACAAAAAAGCTACATTATAGCGGGCAAGAGGATGATGCAGTAAGCCGTTTATATCACTCTCAAAACCTAATTATGTACAAATCAATCAAAACTAGACTGTCCACATCTGGTTTGGTCCTCATTATCAAGAACTTGTTGACCAGGCAGAAGTAGAGATCTTAGAAAATTTTTGAATTTGCATCCTCAGTCGATACACCTGCACCATGAATTCTCTAACTGACTCAGGAGACTTTGAACCTTTCATAACCTTTTGTGAAGCCCCTTCTGTGTTTGGATACAGAGAATCCATAAACTGGTTGCTTCAAGATATACCTTGCTCTCTTGTATTTGTCATTTCCACCAAATCAAGATTTGATGGGCTCACCACATCCCTTATTGCATGACAGTCCATCTATATTGAACTTAGCAAGATGATCTTCTGGAAGGCCATAAGCATAGGTGGTCCCACTTGCATTTCTCACCTCTTTTCACTGGCTACATCTCTTCCTGCCAGTTCATGGAGGCAAACCTTGATATTGTCTCTGATGTATCTATAGTGAATTGATCACAGGACCCATTCCATTTTGTATAACCTCCCAGATAATAGTCTGGTAATGGCAAATAGTATTGCTTCCATTTTCATATGCCATATATCAAATTCTCCCTTTTGAGAATAGTGGCAGCTGAGTTGATACTATATGAGGAGTTTGTTGGGTTGGTAGTTTTTGATGATGAGGTGGAGTGTGTGGTGGTGGAATTTCATCTTGTGATGCAACATGTTTAGTTTTGAAGAATGAAGGTTTATAACTGATTAGATTTGTTCTTCCTAAACAGAGTTCGTCACAAGCTCTGATACCACTTGTGAGTGCTCCCTTTTTGAATAGATCTCTGCAGCCTATTAAGGATGATAGCCAAGATGTATAAATACAGTTGACTATGTAGAAACACTGATTATGAATACTATGTGTTAATGCGGAATCTTAACACAAGTACTAAAGAAAAACAATGTTAAACTAAAATAAATAACTTCTAATAATCTGCTTGAAATGAATACAGATTACTACTATTGAGATATGATTTGCTCATGCGATAACTTAAGATCTTGTAACTAACTATGCCAAATAAGAATCCTTATAATAGAACCAAGGATAAACCCTAACAAGGCTTAACAAAACGCGTACAAATCATTTTTTCCTAAAATATCTCATACATATTCTCTTAAACGGTACTAACTAAAATCTACGATCGTACTAACTAACCTGAACAGTACTAACATTTGTAGCTATCGTAAGCTAACTATAACAATCATTACTAACTATTTTTACAGCGGTACAAAGTTAGGAAAACATAAATCTAACAGGCATGATTAGGACTTTTTTGTGAGGAAGAACCCTCCGGCAGATTATACGTCCAGGATTTCTTGAGTGGGTTCGTCTAGACCGTGATAGAATATTTGAATAATATCTCCCTTGGTCAGACCATGCACATGGCATTTTCGAAGCATGTTCTTCAGTCGTAACCAGGCTTCGGTTGAACTTTCACATAATTTGAGAGAAATTTCTAATTTCAAGCAAAAGACGGTTAAATAACGAATGTGGAAAGAATTTGTTTATAAAAGCTCTTCTCATTTGTTCTCATGATGTTATAGACTCTTCATTAAGTTCGTTAAACTAGGTTTTAGCTTTATCGCACAAGAAAAGGGGAAATATCAAAAGCTTGACAGCTTTACTTTGAGTTTCACCATATTTGAACAAATCGCAGATTGCGAGAAATTCACGGATGTGGTCATGCGGATCGGCTTGCAGATAACCATCGAACTTATTTTCCCGAATCATTTTTAAGTGGGTACTATTGATAACAAAGTTGTCATCAACATCGGGTCAGATAATGGCAGAATTAGTAGTTGGTGCTACAGTCTTAGCACTTTCCCACATATGAATGATCATACAGATCAAAAATTATATATTTCTTGAATGTGGATGAATTGGTCAGCGGTTTAACAATTACTTCGGATTTATTCAAGACGCAAACTTCATTTAACGAAGTATCGTATAGATTGAAATTTGAGGACCACGATTTCGATGAATTCATTTTGGATATTTTTATTGTTATTTTTTACTAGTTTTCTTTTCATATTTTATTTAATTTAGATAATGGTTTATGAGATGTTTTCCTCAACGAACGTGGAGTTAATACATACTTTTAATTATAATATAAATATATATATAATATATAAAAAATAAATATATAAATATATATATATAATATATATATAAATAAGTGTTACTAGTGATAACATTAAAATAAAGTAAATTATATATTATCTATATATTGATATATTTAGATTTTATATATATCCCCTATATTATATGATGTATATTTGATATTAAGTATATAACAAAGAAGAATAAGGATAAATAGATAATAGATTATTATTATTATTATTATTATTATTATTTTGAGATGGATAGAGTGCGACGTACTTAGGAAAAGTGCGCCGGCTTTTCTGAAAATTTTATGTTTTTTTGTTTTTTATTTTAGGTTATTACAACGAATGAAATAAACAGAATTAAATTAAACAGAGCTAATAGAAATTAAATATAATCAACTTACGAAAAACAAACAATCTAAATCATATAATCAAAGTGATTTGAAAAATAAGGTTTTTGGTTTTTGTTTTGAAACAAATTCTGATGGCGGAAAATCTGCAGAAAGTGTGGCGTACTTGGTTAAAGTGCGGCGTACTTTCTGGGTTTATAGGAAAACCGGCGCACAAATAGTATGTGCGGCGAACTTCCCGAAAAAAAAACGATTTTTTTGGTTTAGTTTTCCAGAAACTGTACGGCGAGTTTATAAATTTTGATTTAATCAGTCACGAGATGGACAAGGTCACAAGACAAGTACGGTGGTTTTAGTGTGAAACCGACGCACTTAGACATAAACCTGCAAAATAACAAACGAGAACAGGGGAAGTGCGGCGCACACATAGAGATTTGCGCCGTACTTTCTGCAACAACAAACATATTTTAAGAGATTTAAACACACGAAGCATGCACAAGACTAGCAAACAATCTGTAAACAACTAAACAAATCTCCTGCAACGTCGCCAAAAAACTAATGTGTGTTTTTCACAAGCTTTAAATTATATAATAACTAAAAAACCGATTTTGACTAAAAACACAACATTCGGGGCAAATATACCCTATTCAAGTGTAATATAGTATTGGGTAATTCCAGGTCGTTCCATGGGAATTGAAGTTTTCAGAGTTTATAATTAAAGTGCTAAGGTTAATAAGATTGTCACGGATCAAATTAACCAAAACGTACATAAATTGAATATTGCAAAGAAAGAAATAAAAGGATGAGTCAAGCAATGATTAAAGTATGTTTGTTTAGGCAATGATCGCTAAGGCAATGAAGTGTTTAGGATACTGTTTACAAGTTTAGAGAATAAAGATTTCACAAGTTACAAATTCTTTCGGTCTTTAAATATAACTAGTGATTATATAGATTAATAACAACGAATCCTTTCGACCTTTATAAGTTATTATAACCAATATATTAAGTGTAATGATTAAACACATATATAAAAGAACCCTTTCAGCCTATATTCTTGTATAAAATAGTATTACCAATCAAATAAACACCAATCCCAAACGCTCCATATCAAGATCACATATGTCCCCAAACAAACACAAGATGACTACTCCATGATCAAAGAAGTAACAAAAAATATTATGAACTCAAACAATCCAATAATAATCATATTTAAAGGATAAACAAGATTATACCAAATTCCAAGAGCAAATGATGGTGATTTCACAAGAATTTCTCAAGAACACATTATATAAACAAACATAAACCCGAAACTATGAACAATGTCTGTCACCAACCGCTATAGATTCGAATTAACAAAAACCCCCCATCAATTCTACTTCCTTAGATGGATTAGAAATCTGAAAATTGAGTGGAGAGTGGTGGTAGTTCGATAATGGTGATGTGTTTGAAAGGTGTTTAGTTCCTTGGTTGTCAAGCCAAGATCACCAAAACACATATTTTAAGTGATCTAAACTAATGAGCTTTATTTGTAAGAAGAGTGTGTGAAATGAAAGAGCCAAAGAGGGTATTTATAGGCTTTTTAGGGGCCAAAAACCGCCACACAAACTTATTTGTGCGCCGCACATCAGGAGTTAATGCTATCTTCATTTAATTGCCTTTAATTTTTTCACAGAATCAAAAGTGCGCCACACTTTGGCCAAAACCGCCGCACTTTGGTCACTTCCAGCACTTGGCCCTTTTCAAGGTTGTAGATAATTAAATTCTCTTCGTGTGGCCGCTTGAACCAACTAAAACGGAGTTTGTATGACCGAGTTATGGCCCAACACAGAGAACAGGTTCTTAAGCTTATAGTTATGAGTTAACATACATCGTTTAAGCACCCATATCTTCGTGTTTTCCATATCGTATTCTTCCACTACACTACCAATAACCTACAAATGGTCAAATAAATTCTATCTATACCAAAAAATACATAAATTTAACCATAAGTATACATAACATCGATGAAAAAAGTATAAAAACACCATAAATAACATATAGTAATCAGTTACAATAGTCATAGATCTTAATACTAGAAATGACACATTGAGAAGATAATTCCAAAAAGTTGCACCGAGAACATAGAGCACTCAGGAATATCGTGTCGTTTATTAATGTTGTGTGCAAAAGCTACATATTAGCACCTGCTTTAGCGTAATGGAGAATATGAGTACATGAAATATTCATATTTCAGACACACGCAACGTCAATTATATATTATATATGGTGTAAGATGAGTAACATGTTGTGGAGGTGGACATTAACCAACATTCAGATTATATAATATAAAAAACTGATGATTATCGTGTCCAGACTCTTGTCAGGGCAAACCAATTCAGGGTTATAGTGTTACATCCAAGGCCGTGTACGATACCACTTTCGTGTTTGTAGGTCTAAGCCTTGGTTTACTATGATTAAACAACAAAACATATGTGTAAACGCGATTTAAAACGTCCTGTACCTTGCGGAACCTATGAATTTCCAAGGATTGTTAGCCGATGTGCGGGTGTCTTCGTAACACTCATTGTTTGGAAAATGGTAATCTTGCTCTGGCAGGCATGGTAACCAGACTTCATTAGGTGGTTCGTCGATCGAAATGACGTCGTTTTAATAGTCTCAGACTCCCACTTTTTTACATGGATCCTTTATTGGCCCAATTTGGTCTGCCTTGTTTGATTAACTGCTTTATTTTTCTTTTGATATCTTCATCTACCACTAATCTTCTGAATCAACTAGAATTCTACCTGCTTAATGACAGTCATCCAAACAACTTTACGCCATGTCAGTTGCAGTACGTGTCTTGCCATTTTCATTTCTTACTATTCCTTCTAGCATGTGTCCCGCAAAATGCATATGCATTCCAGCTTTAACTATTCCTGCCTTATGGCAAACAAAAATTATGTGTAAACGAAACAACGTGTTTTAATAATGGTTGAGTTTTTGTGCTTCGCAGTTGTGTTGCACGTATAAGAGAGTAATTGGGGCAACGATGACTATCTTTTTCATCTAGCTTTTGTAAAGTGTTGTTTGCCTGTATTTGGCTCTTGGCAGGCAACTACCCTTGGGTTTTGGTTGCAAACATGGACGGTGTTTTGTACCACTTTTTTGTTTGCAAATATGATCCTTCAACTAGCAATCTTGAATGACAAATCATATCTCTGTGTTTTCTGTGAAACAAGCCCCCTTTTTCTCTTTTTTAACAGACTATGGATAAAAATTTACCATATATTGGTCATTCCTTTGCATGCGTTGGTACCTTAGCCCGGCAGTCACATCAAGCTCGAGACTACAACCCTATCGGTTGGCTGCTAGCGCTCTTATAGAGATTAATCTGAGCTTCCTACAGGAAATGATGATGATTTTCTATCTATTGTGCATACTTTAATTGCATATGTACTTTGGCTCGGCAGTTACACCAATTGCGACTGCAACCATGTCGGTCGCTTCCTAGAGCTACAATGGTGATTAATCTGAGCCTCCTTTGCATATAGACAAGTGCCCGTAATGGTTTCCAGAAACCAACAAATTTCTCAGGTCAACATCTATGTAATTAGCTTGCTCTCTTTTAAGTTGACTAATTTACTAATACCTTTGACGCTCAGGTTGCGGTTGTAACTATGGTTGGAGTATGGCTTCACTTCAGGTATGTTATTAATTTTTTTTTTAAACCAATCCCATGATATTGATGAATCGCTAGATTTATTACTATCTCAATACTGGTATTTAAAAACTACGCGAAGTCTGAGCCTTGTCACAAAAGGAATTATATGTTTTTTAGTATTTACAATGTTTGATTATTATCATCTGCACACAATGATATCAATGCCCGAAGGGTGGGAAAAATAGAACTTTTTGACTCCTAGGACTAGCAAGTGGAATGTTATGTTCACATCCCAACATCGCAGTAGAAAACCTCATACTATTACAACCCATCCTTTTGACACTGACACCATTGCGTCCAATTGCATTCTTAACCTAAATACAAAAAACGTGTAATTTCGCAGGTTGTTGTTTCGTCGATCGTTCGCTAAGACATAAAGGTTCTTTCTCAGCTTCTCTGTAATCCACTAGGAAGCACGCTGACGTCGCAATAGGTTGAAAAGAGGTTGGACATTAATTTTAGTGTTATTACTTTGTGTAACTTTCAGGGTAGGTTCCCTAAGATCCGGTATTTGTTCCTATTAAGAAATAGCATCCGCTAGTATCCTTGTTGACCTCTTAACTTAATAGGGATAAATGGTCTAACATGGAACCTAAGACAAGAGTAGCAACTATCAGAAACTATATAATAGTATTTATATGATGCTAGTATCATGGTAATTCAAGAAACTTCACGTTCAAGGTTTCCTGTAGGATCAATTGTTTCCTATTAACTCAGAGCCGCGATAAGCCTCGTAGAACGCTCTAAGTTCAAAGGGATAATCTCTTAGTCCTACGAGAACCTGTTCAGGAAGTTACACTATACATGGGATTCTCCAAGAGACGTGATAGTGACAATAAGCGGTAAATGTATTTCTCTTTCGATATGGTGTACTAGTAGTTGCATTTCTTTCTAGCAATCACCGTTTGGATTGACAAAAACCCGATATTATTGATATAATGAAATGGCTTAAAGAGATACACGAAATGAAAGAACTGGTCATGAAACTAAGTTTAATGTAAATTATGCATCGCAATCTCCTTTTTCATTTCTCATCTTCCTTTATGTAAGTCCGTTATACCGCCGACCTTGGTTGTTTGTCGATCTAGATGTTGGCATCTATAAGAAAATAGCTTTACCAATACTTTTATCAAAACTGAAATGCATTTATCACTGTCATATCTAAAAGTGCATTTCATGTGTGTGGAAACTAGAGGGGGGTGAATACGTTTCCAATTAAAAACTTTAAATCTTTTGTATCAAATCACCAATCAAGTTTAACGCAATATGAGAAGTGTTGATTATAGATCTACAATTACAAATACATATTCTAACAATACAACCACACCCACAATATTTACTAAAAAAAACTACACAACCATAAGTAACATGATATACACAACAATCCACACAATCATGATCACAATGCAAGTATAAAGGTAAAGCGATAAATGTAAAGAAATAAGTAAACCGAAAGATAAAAGAAAATGCAAACCGGACACGGAGATTTATAGTGGTTCGGTCACGAAGCTCCTCTTCGTCCTACTCCACTCCCTGAGTATCCAACTCGAGAGTTACTTCACTAATCAACAAGCTTTCTTTCGGCGGAGAAAACCTTATAACGTTGCTTACATTATTTTCTGACACTAAGTTAGATGTCGAGTTCTTCTTCGGGTACAACCAAACCTGTTATGTTTTATGGCCCAACATAACAAACCTTGTGTTTTATGGCCTAAACACATAAACCGCGTCGCTTACATTATTTTTCGACACTAAGCTAAATGTTGAGTCCTAATCTTAGCTAGAACCAATCTACCACTTCACCAATGTATTTTGAGGCCTAAAATACTAACCAACACACAATCAACCCTTCCGAATATATACACCATTCGGATCTACACACTACTAAAGATTGGAAGACATGGACTCGATCTATATGTAACAAATATTACAAATGGACTAATTAGACTCCATAACTTCGTATCTTGACGATGACGAAAGTTCTTCTCTTGCACTTGAGGGAAGAAGGAAATGATACAAGATTGGTCACATTTAAACAAGATTAAACAAGTTAAATGATCAAAGAATTTAGAGAGATTTAGTGAGATCAGAGAGAGATATAACTGAAAGAAATCTGTGCAAAAGGTTCTGAAAATAGTTGGAAGTGACCCACTATTTATAGGAGCTGAAAACCTGTCTGTTTGAAAGTGGCGGCCCCCAGATATATTAGGGGGCCGCCGGGGATTTAAGGGGGTCGCCCCTATAGACGCTCTTGTTTTTGTCTTTTTGTGGTGAAATATTTATCTAGTGAAAATCTGACCTGTTTTGGGGGAAAATGGCTAGATTTGAATTTTGAAATAATTACTACATAAAACATTTCTTTATAATTCAAAAATAATTTGTCTAATTAATTTTTAAGAAATTGTTTTGTTACATTTATAAAAATGTAATGTTTAAGACAAAAACTTATTTCTTTGATCATCCTACAAGTTTAATGTTGTTTATACATACCTTATGTGATTTACGTCGGGTGCAAACAAATGTTGGTGTTGATGTAGACTTGAGACGTCGAGAGATGTATTGATGTAGACTTGAGACGTCATGAGATGTAGATGCATGTATGCATTGATGAATTGTGATTACGATTAACTAGCGCACTTTACGTTATGTTTTACAAGTCAAATGTTTGTCATCACTAAAACATAAAGAGATCGTATAGATTAAATATCATAATATTTGCACTAACAATCTCCCCCCTTTTGATGATGACAAAATATGTTAACTATAACACATAGTAAAGTTTAAAAGTTACTCGTTTACATTCCCTTCTCCCCCTTTTGTCGAAGCAAAAAGGTATAATGTGGATTATGGTTGGAACATATAGGTTGGACCCCCCGTATCATGCTTCCGAGGCTGAGTGTGTAATGTAAGTATGTTAGAGGAATTAGAGGAAGGTAGGCGCTCCTAGTATATGTAGTGTGAAATAATGAAAGGAATGTGGGTGCTCCGTGTATATAGATTGAAGATATGAGGAAAAAGACGTGAGAAATAAAGGTTGAAGGTTATTTTGTGTTTTTAAAGGTTGAAGGTAATTTTGAAGTAGATGAGGTGAAGTATTTGGAGTATGGATGAGCCCTTCATCGTATTTGACAATCTCCAATCCTATTCTTCTATAAAAGGTGAGCTTGCATCATCCTAGTAAAGTCTTCTATCATCATGGTTTAACCAACTCCATGCTATTTACCCACATATCTCCTAGCTCCCCCTTGCTTATTGCATTCCTATATTCCTTGTATATTGACTCTAAGGATCCATGGATCAAATAAATTACCATCTATGCCTCATAGAAGTTTGATGCCGATTCTTCTCTCGCTCCCGCCTAGAATACTTGCAAGTGCTCCCCCTTGGTGTATGCTCCCCCTTGTTTGGGACACTAAGGAATCAAGATATGGATGTGTGCTACAAAACAAAGTTAGTAGACAAGTGCACATATATATATATATATATATAGCAAAATATTAGCGGGGAACTAGACATGCACTTCTAGGTTTTATTATTCTAAAGTATGACACTTTGAAAGAGAAGTAGAAACTAGACACAAGTAATCATTATTTTAAAAACAACAATCTAAATGATATAATTAAAAGACTCAAGACGTATGTTTACGGAGAAAGATTAGACCGACTTTTAATAAACGAGAATGGGATTCGTTTATTGGTTGACATAAAAATATTATGAGAATGACCTTTTAAAAGTAGACGAATGACACTTAATATCTTGGCAGAATATGTCAAAAAAATATATACTTTAAAAGAATAAAAAGAAAAATAAGACGAGGATGGAGACGATGTGCACTTGGATGAAAATGATTCCATAGAGCCGAAAAGTGATAAAGGATGAGCGATACTAAAGGAGGAATGTGTTGACGAGAGGTTGATAGAAAAGATTGATAAATCATTTGCACTAACAATTGATGTGCATATGATCCTATCAAGACAAAGGTGGATGATTGGGAATTCAAAGGTTTGTTTGGTGTTTTGTTGGTTGACAATGTTGAGGAACAAAGGTGGGTATGTAAAAATGAGGTGGTAGTTCTTTCATGGTAGAAGAATAATAAGAGACTCAACAATGTGGTGACTCAATAACACTTGAAGATTGAATATCTTCTTTATGTTCTTCACTTTCTAGAAAGTGGAAAGTTTAGCGAAGGAGTGTAATTGCTATTTAGCATTACTTAAATATTTCGGATTGAAATAATTAAGTTAGGAGAGATATAGGATGAATTTTAATAGTAACAGGACTATTAAAAGAGAAGAAATGTTTAGAGTGAGAAGAACATCGGAAGCACAAAAAGTGACTATTAGAAGTGAGACGACATCAGAAGTGAGAAGAATATTAAAGAAACCCCGCTGCCCTCCGCTCACGGTTTACTTTTTTTTTTTTTTTTTTTTTTTTGAAGTTGAAAAGGACAATTTGAACTGGAAAAAGACGTTTACGAGATGTGAGGAGCAAGATTTGTATGTGAGGGAATTTATTGTGTAATGATAGATTGTAGGTATATCGATTGTAAGGAATGTGTTGGAGAATGAGACGCATTTCATTATGAAATTCTCTTGACAACATAAGCAACAGTGCTTATGGGAATTGAGATAAGAGAATGACCCATTGATCTTTAGAGAGATGTTGGGCATAGATTTGGGTGTAAAGTAGACGTCAGCTTGTAGCAGAAGAGAGAGGGGGTGTTCGTTTAATGATTTGAAAAGAAATGACAGATATCTCAAGCCTGCTGCCGGCGGTCCCAGATATATCTGGGGGCCGCCAGAATAGATCTGGGGGCCGCCGGACCGCCAACAGGAGAGGAGTTTAGGGCTTGACGAATTTTGTGAAAGGAGTGACATTTTAATTTGCATTTCGCTAATTAAAAATACTTAAAGTACTTCGGATGAAGTAGTTAAGTTGTCACGACGCACGGAATAGAGAATAGACTAGAATCGAGACTAGTAGAAAAGAAGAGAAAGATTTACGGAATGTGTTCCATCATTCCTAGACCTAGACAAAGACAATTTAACGATTCGCGGTTGAGGGGTAAAGAAAGAATGTCGACGATGTTATCTTCAGACGCAACCTATTCGAATGGAGATGTTTCCTTTTGGACATTGTCCCGAAGGAAATGGTGACGTATCTTCGGTGTGTTTCGTACGCGAAAATAATAATAATAATAATAATAATAATAATAATAATAATAATAATAATAATAAAGAAGAAAACAAACGAAGATGAAGGCGACGAGCTTGACAATGTCAAGATGGATGGTGGTCTTCTCGAGTATTGTGAATGTTCATAAAACAATCTCATGATGAGGTATAAGGTTATCTTAAAGGTGGTAGCAGAAATAGTAGAGGAAAGAGATTAGCCATCTCTATGGTTGTAGAGGCGTGGTTGAGTGAGAAGGAAGAGGTGTGATCGAAAGATAAAGAGTGTTTTCGTCAAAGAGAAAGAATGTTTTCGTCGAAGAGAAAGAATGTTTCGTAGAAGAGAAAGAATGTTTTCGTCGAAAGAGAAAGAATGTTTCGTCGAAGAGAAAGAATGCATTCATCGAAGAGAAAGGATGTTTTCGTTGAAGAGAAAAGGAGAGCGTTTTAACTTATGTTGTTAAAAGGCTTGAATAGGGATTTTCGAAAATGACCTTTAACGTTTGTGATCGCAAGTTAAAGATACTTGAATATTTCGAATGAAATATTTAAGTTGTCAAACCTACTTGGAGGAGCGTTAGATTTGTATCTAACCTTTTCTTGACGAAAGAGTGGATGATTTGGAAGAAAGCAAGATGATGATCAAAGGAGTGTGGGAGAAAATATATACCGAGATGCATAAGATATATAGATATAAGCATGCAAGTTTATCTAAGCATGCATCAACACAATAATCAACAAGATTAATGTGTAAGACTATATGACATTTAAATATTAATTGTCATACATTAAACTCACATAGTATAGGTGCACAATTAACACGTAAGTCATGTAAAATGACGCATACAAAACGTGATAATTTTAAATGCAATCATCATGTAAAATATGTTATCATTTAGCACTTAGGAGCATGTGTTATATGTCACACCCCCAAACGGGCCCTGGATGGAATACGTGTCCGGAGGCATGACATTCCTGGATATCTCAAGTGCAAAGCATAAAGTGCGACCTCTAAGGGTACGTTTTAAAAATAAACACCGTTGCATAAATTTAAAATAATAATAAGTTTACATCAATCAAATTTAAAAGATTCAAAAGTTAAAATGCGGAAGCTTTACAACAATGGTGTTTAGATAACTGATGAAAATCTAAAATACCTGGTTCGGGTATTAGTCTTCATATCGATCAAGCAAACATCTTCCAGCTAAGCAAACCCCATGAGAAAAAACTTGCTTAAAAGGACAAAATATGTTGAGTGAAATCATAGGTTTAATTTGATGTATATAGTGGACCATAAGATTTTACAAGCATGCGACAGTTATATACAAATTACAACTTCACATAAAGTATTTACGTTGCACTAAGCTCATGACAACGATGCTAATCTGAGGACATAGCTTTCATATATGCTATATTGCCATAGAGGAAATCGACCTAAGGTTTCCTTATACCGATTCGACATGGGACATATATCCGTTTAATCGAGCCGCCCGTGGGTAGTAAGTGCGACTTACCCGGATAGGAATAATTAGTCCTTATAAGATATATTTATGAACACGCGCTCCCTAAACCAGTAATCCGGTCAAGAGATTAAAACAGATTCTGATAGTTTTGGGGCATAGAGGTCTAGCGCTACTTAGGCAAACACGCAAAACGGAAAAATTTCATGAAATAATTGTGTCATTTAACAAAACTAGCAACTGTCTTCTCACCTTAAAGTTATAAAACATTTATTTAAAATGAGTAAAAGTGCGGGCCTATGAACTCACCTTATGCGAGTTGTGGATCAAAAGAAATCAATCAAGCGAAAACGAATCTTACGGTACTGGCGACAACCTAGCATATAGTGGTCGTTTTAGAATAATGTACAACGAATAACGCTTAACGCAAGAGTTGATCATCCGAGCATGAGTAGACATGGCGTATCCTTTTCAAAACGTACTTTTGAAAGTTATAGGTTTTGACAAGTCTCGACATTTTGACACATCTTCGAAAATATTTTGTCTTTTAGTGTATTTCATCTTTTAGTGTATCTCGTCTTTTAGTGTATTTCGTCTTTTAGTATATTTCGTATTTTAGTGACCCGACATACCAAAGTTGACTCAATAATCATAAATGTTGACCTAAACTCGACACTTACGTATTTTCTACATTTTTATCTTATCATTGTTTAATATATAGTATATTTTTTCGTCGCTTTTGATAATGTTTATTATATTTATTGGCATGGCCCTTTCTACATAAATAATCGACTTTCCTTTTGTATCAATCTCGACTCGTGAAATTTCACGTTTATGTATGTAACATGATTTTATTCGACTCATAAAGAATATCCATTCTATTTTCGACTATACCGCAATATTAAACCAAATCTTATTCTAAACCTAAACCTCTTCGGACTTTAAATTTATGATTCCTACAAAAAACAAACATCTAACTTAATCTCTTTGCCAACAATATTCAAGCTCGCTATACGATAAATCTCAATAAATAACATAGCCGTAATAATAACAATATATATATCAAAATAGTCACAACGAACTTTTATACGCAAAAGTACAACTACTTTTTATGTTCTTCCATTTATAAATAAAAAGACTTAAACCTTTGCAGGACTTGTGTTTTTATAGAAAAATAGGTAATGATTTACAAAGATCCGCTTTGTACACCTTGTTCGGAATGATCATAACGATCAGACAAAAGTACAATCATTTTATGAAAAAGTAGAGATGTTACAAGAAACACGACGAAAGATGATTTGAAACTATGAACAACCTTAACGCTGTTTATAAAACTACCCGGATAGAAACATGAATTCAACCTCGAAACAACCATATCTTCAATATGGTGGATATAAAGAATAAAAGAAATGGATTTGGTGGTGTGTGTTTGGTGGTTGGACAAAGAAGTGAAAAGACAAGGCGTAGATTTTTGTGTGTTTCTTGGTAGAGAATGATTATGAAATGAATATGTACACATGAACTTAACTAGCAAAAATCACACATAAGGTGCTAGTGTGTGTGTGTGTGTGTTGACGGTGGGACAAGAGAGCCAAAAGGGGTCAAAATGATCCTCCAATCATTTCCCTTTGAGTACATGTCCTTAAACTCAAATCAATGCAACCGGGTGTCATCCCGTTCTAAAGTGTGTTACTCTGAAAATGATTTCAAATTTGAATCTATGCATGTAGGTGCATGGCATATCCGGTTATTAATGTTGGACCAAAGGGGGGAGGGGGACCAAAAGTGGCATCCAAAACATTCTAGGAATTGTAGTGATGCATTATGAATTAATTCCAATGCTTCTTCATGCATCCATGCATTCTATATACTTAACCGATATACCGACAAACAACGAAAATGATTAACGACTTCACAAAAAATTATGAAATCTTAAATATTAATTTAAAACGTAAAAACGCGTCTCCATTGATGAAGAAGAACTAGATGTTAATATGTACGGTTCGCTCCCGGAGACGATTCTCAGATTACAACGGGACAACTTCCTGGTTAAGCGTAAAAGTTAAACGAAACATCGAAAAGTTCAAATTATCAAACGGAAACAGATAAATTATTGAATGAAAATTCTCGGGGTGTCACATTCTTTCCCCGTTAAAGAAGCTTTGTCCTCAAAGCTTAGGACGCAACCTCTGTCGCGGGTGCAGAGTTGGTAAAAAGGTGCGGGTATTTCTTTTGAATTTGGTCTTCACGTTCCCAGGTGAACTCAGGACCCCTCCTAGAGTTACAGCGTACTTTGAAAATCGGAATACGACTCTGCTTCAAACGCTTGACCTCACGATCCATGATCTTGACAGGTTCTTCGATGAAGTGCAATTTGTAGTCAACTTGGATTTCATCCAGTGGTATAGCAAGAGGTTCATCAGCTAAGCATTTCTTCAATTTTGAGACGTGAAACGTACTATGAACTCTGCTTAATTTCTCTAGGAGTTCAAGATGATAGGCAATGGTTCCTACTTTAGCAATGATCTTAAAAGGTCCAATATAACGAGGGTTCAGCTTTCCTCGTTTGCCAAAACGTATCACTCCTTTCCAAGGAGATACCTCCGACTTGAAATTCTAAGTATTTGCATCTCAGTCAGCATAATTCTTTTGATGATCATGATTACCCAAATCGTGTAGTAACGGTTTGTTGTCTTTTGGCAGGCTTGTGATAAAATCCATGGCTATATTTTTCCCATTTCCAATGGGGTGTTTCTGGTTGTACCAGTAAACCGGATGGCTTCTGATAATCGTCCCTCATCCTTAAACACGTCAAGCACTTGCTGATACAGGTGGCGATGCCTGCTTCCATGTCGGGCCATCGGTACAACTACTTAAGATTATGATATATCTTATCCGATCCAGGGTGGATGAAATAGTTAGATTTTTGTGTGACCCATGCATGATCAATTTTCTTAAGTCTCTACAGTGTGATAACCAATTCCTGCTCCTAATGCAGAGAGTTCTATCGAGACGAGTCTCAAAATCCTTGTCCGTACCATGAAGGTTCTCATCCTTAACGTTCTCTTTCTTGAGAGCTTCTACTTGTGCCTCATGAATTTGTGGCGGTAGGTTTGAATTAATGGTCATCACTAAGGCTCCCACCCTGAGAGGCTTAGCTCGTTCCTTTCTGCTTAGAGCATCTGCTGCAACGTTTGCTTTTACAAGGTGATATCGAATCTTACAATCGTAATCATTGAGCAATTTTTTTTAACAATCTATGTGGTCTCACGTTCAATTCCCTTTGATCTAGAATGTACTGGAAGCTCTTATGGTTTGTAAACATGGTATGCTTTATGCCATACAGATAGTGTTCCCAAATCTTGAAACTAAACATTATTTCTCCTAAATTCTAGGTCGTGTGTCGAGTAGTTCTTCTAATGAACTTTCAGTTGTCAAGATTCGTATACTATCACCTTATCCTTCTGCATCATTATAGTACCTAATCCATTACGCGAAGCGTTATAATAAACCACGAAGTTTTCCGTTTCGTCGGGTAAATGCAAAAATCGGTGCACTACAAGGTTTCTACGTTAACAGTTGAAGGGCTTCATCTTCTTCCTCTTCCTATTCATATTTCTCATTTTTCTGAGTCAGATTGGTTAGAGGTTTTTATATCCTAGAGAAACCTTTGATAAATCGTCGGTAATAACCGAAAAGACCTAAGAATTTGCGTATCTTCATTGGAGTCGCAGGTGTTGTCTAATCCTTGATTGACTCACTCTTGGCGGTATCGACGTGAATGTCCTGACTATCAACAACATGACCTAGAAATTGCACTTTTGGGAGCCAAATTTCACACTTAGAGAAGTTGGCGTACAATTCCTTATTCTTAAACAATTCTGAGATATACCTTAGGTGTTCCTCGCAGTCCTTTTTTCTGCTTGGCCTACAGTGTGTAGATCTCACTTACTCCTTGTATTATCTTGAGCAAAATCGAGAGTATCAAAACGATGAATACTATCACAACTTTATAAGTAGCGGTTTGCACACTCGATCATGAGATCCATGAATACCCCTAGTGTGTTGATCAAACCAAATGGCATGACCTGAAACTTGAATTGTTCATAACGGGTCCTAAATGCAGTCTTAGAATATCCTTTTCTCGAACTCTAATTAGTGGTCACTAGTCCTTAGGTCGATTTTCGAGTAAACGCTAGATCCTCATAGTTGATCAAAATGATCACCTATACTAGGTAATGGTAACGGTTCTTTACGGTTAGTTTTGTTCAATTCTCGGTTTGTCGTGTCAAACCCTAAAGGATCCATCCTTCTTTGTGACGAAAAATTCCAAGCTCCCCAAGTGAGGAACTTGGACTTATAAAACGTCTCTTTTGAGGTCGTTTTCTGTGACTTGTACTTTGTGCCTTAAAGTCGCACCCCAATGTTACTATTCCGCTGTCGTTCGATTTTGGGGGTGTTACAAATCCAATCAAACAATTCTGCTTACTAGCAACTATCGATGCATATCCATCACTCATATTGCTTCGAATCATTAAAGTTTCATCATCTAAAGGTATACGAACAATCTTTTTATCACAAATGGTCATGGCATGGTTCCTTGTCAACCAATTCACACCAATGATAACATCGAAACTACCAGGTTCTATGGGTATTAAGTCTATCTTGAATAGATGATTCGGAAAACTCAGTATACAATCTCAAATGATAGTACCAACGTTTAGATTCTTTATGTCGGCTAACTCAACAGGGTATTTAGTGTCTATAGTAGATGGGACGATGCCACTTAAAGAGCCAAACTCAGTGGAGGTGAGGCTTCTATCAACTAGGTTCCATGCACTTGCAATAATTACGTCCTTTGCTTTAATCAGGTCCATCAAAAGTTTTGTCGGTACATGAATCTCATAATTTACATGATTTTAACACACGAAAAGGTAAGTATATTGAAGGAAATCTCCTAGTTCTCTTGGTTATGAT
>BQNB010038781.1:37370-48517 GCA_026074375.1 Tanacetum coccineum | reverse complement strand
GCATGTTAATTATATGATTTGTTATCGCTTCCGCTATTACGTGCTTTGATGTTTGATTTAGATTATAAATTGTTATGCATGTTGAAAAACAACATAGTGATGATGCTGAACTTTGGTGTCGTATATGTTTAAAGAAGGGGCATATGGCTAGAGAGTGTAGTGGTGGTGATGGTTGTTGTAAGTGTAGTAGCGTTGGGCATCTCGGTATGGACTGTCCTGAGGATTGGTGTTTTGGTCGCGGTGGTCGTCTTTGTTACTATTGTGTTATGCGGGGGTATATGGCTGTTTGTTCTCTGTGTGGTGAGAGAGGGCATTTGGGTAAGGACTGTTGGTAAAGATGGCTGCGCTGATGGCCCCAAGATTCAAGATCTCTACTGTCGCATGTGTTCTAAACTTTTGGCCGAATAATCCACGGGATTTGAGCCCTCCCCTTTTCTTTTCTTTTTTTGGGTAAGGGGTTTTAACCCAGTAAATTGAGCCCTCCCCTTTTCAAGGTGTTGTAATGTTGGGTATGAGGTTTATGGAATAATGGTGTTCTTAGTTTCATCATGTTGCTTTATATGTTTTAATTGTATATAATTTGATCTACTTTTAATTTGTTATTGTCCTTATAGCATTGTAATGACGATGAATTGCTTTAAAACTTATGACTGGGATTGGAATGAAATCTGCTAGAAAATTTAAACTGCTTAGTTGGTGTTGGGTCCATAAAGGCAACCAAGATCTTAATTTTGACCATCTATGTAAAAATAGGTTGATTTGGGCTATTGTATTTCTAACGGGTTAAACGGGTAAAGTTACACAATTTAGCTACAATGGAGAACGGGTTAAAAGTTGATCAATGTGTATGCAAATGCATATTACCCCTTCAATTGCATCATTAAAACTAAAATTATTATCTGTAGATTAACATTTGTTTGCAAGTTAACCCAACCTAACCCGTAGATCCTGCTTTTGACCCATTACCCATCCTGCATTTCGGCCCATTCTTCAACCACAACATATGACCATGCATGTTGATATATGTTACTTGCCTATCTTTCCGCTTCTGTTTAACCCATGATGTATTTTGTGTTAATATTTTGATATGTTGGTGGCACATTTGATCCTGAGGAAAGAACACGATTTCATAGAGTTTTATTTGATGATAAGGGACCATATTTTATACTTACTCAAAGCTGTATAGTTCTGATTAATCGTTTTCAAGTATGATACATTTTATCAATGTTTGTTCTGATAGATAACTGATATATATTCTACCGTATGTTGATTGCCTATCAGATGTTTTGGTGAAATGGTTTGTTTTAATGGGAAGGAAGCAGACCATTCCAGCTCTGTCAACCTTTTAAATTTGAATATCAATCGCCAATCATCAAACTGCAGTTACTAATGGATCAAATGTGAGATATATAAACCCTGCTGTCAAATTCTAAAACCATATAATTACGAAAGTCAGGCTGCATTTGTTGGGTCATGTTTGACCAGAAAATCTATTTGTGAATCGTGTTATTCATCTCTGTTGCTCATCTTATAGGCTTTATTAAAGATAAGGTATCTCGCAGAGGTGGCAAATGGGCCAGTTAGGTAGTTCAGGTAATGTTTAGTCAAAAGTGGGTCATCTATACGTTGAGGCTAAAAAATGGTTCTGGTAGTCTTAACCAGCCAAGTCTTATTGCATAGATGCAGTCGTGGTCTACTTTCTTGCACAGTTATTGGTTGATAAAAAAGTTTATTGCACGCGGCATCAGTTAATTTACTATAGCTCATATATTAAGGCTTTTATTCTTTGTAGCAAACAAGAGCGTAATTCATACATATTACTGTTCAAACTCCCTTAATCAACCAATCTCAAAATAATTCCAAAAAACAACTGCTTAAAGCTTTAAACTACTGCACATGTTTAATCAAAGATAAATATAAGCACTAAAAATTGATAATTTCATTTTAACTGATAAAAACATAAGATCTAACTTGCTGCAGGTTTTGTCAACAGCAAGTGCTTCTATTCCTTAATTTCATCACTACCCAAACAAGTTTCGTACTAAACATTTGGTTTGCAGTCAGATTAATTATTGTTACATGCCCAAAAACAACCCAAGTTGATGTGTTTAGTCTCTAATTTTAAGCAACTCTTATCAACTGAGAAGAAACAAAGATTCAACTCATTCTAAGTCCCACTTCTTGCCATTTTAAAGCTTAGACAATCAATTGGCTTGTCATTTATATCGATGCGTCTTATAACATCTTCCAAATCTCAAAATCAACAATAACTTGATTGTAATTTTACATAAGATCGGTTATAACAATACCACAAAATATCCCAAAAACTTAGTTAAAAATAAACAACAATTGAGCACAAAGCTAATTTCATTTCATTAAAATCCGTAATAACCTTTTCTTAAAACATAACAAGACATAAACACTAAACCAATTACAATTTCATTAAACAAACACTAAGCCCTTTCTCCCCTAATCCTCCTAGCCAACTGCATATCTTTCGGCATAATCGTAACCCTCTTGGCATGAATCGCACACAAATTAGTATCCTCAAACAAACCCACCAAATACGCCTCACTCGCCTCCTGAAGGGCAGCAACAGCCGAACTCTGAAACCTCAAATCCGTCTTGAAATCCTGAGCAATCTCTCTCACAAGCCTCTGAAACGGCAATTTCCTGATCAAAAGCTCGGTGCTCTTCTGGTACTTACGGATCTCTCGTAGCGCAACGGTTCCAGGCCTGAATCTGTGAGGCTTCTTAACTCCTCCAGTTGCTGGTGCTGATTTACGAGCGGCTTTTGTTGCGAGCTGTTTCCTTGGTGCCTTTCCTCCTGTCGATTTACGTGCTGTTTGCTTGGTTCGAGCCATTTCTTTCTTTCCTTTTAATGATTGGTTTGATTGTTTGTTTTGTGTGTGAATTTATATTTGGGGATGAAATGAGAGCGTTTATTTATAGGAGTTTGAAATTTGGGGAAATGATGGAGGGAGTGAATGTGGACCGTTGGATTAATGAAAAATTAATGGATGGTGGAGATTGTTTGGAGTGGGAAATTGCGGATCATGATCCGTGTATGCTTTTTTAATGAACTGTGATTGGTTCCTGTGCACGGTAATGTAACTAGCTTTGGTTAAAAATTGTGTTTTATCTTTTTTTTGCATTCTTTTCTTTTGTAATGTATTTTTTTTTGTAAGTTAATGAAAAATGTAGTATTTTTTATTCGTTAAATTAACCAAAACAAAATTTCTTCTGTCTCGTATTAAATGTCTACTTTGACTTTTTGAAAACTTTTTTTTTGACTTTAAATATTTTTGTTTCTGTTATGTAATACTTATGAGAAAAGTTTATTTGAGGATAAGTTTCTAATCACATACTGAGGGATAAATCATCACTATTTATTTGAGTTTGATCTAATGGTGAGTATTAATCTAAGATTTAATTTTATTTAGTGAATAAAATTAAACATTAAAAAACATTCACCACTCCTTCTTACCTTTATGTTTCTTAATTAAAACACTTTCACCCTTATTTTTTTTAAAATTTCATATCACAAAAACTGTAAAACGTTAAGATACATAAATTACACCATCATTACGAACATTTAATTATCTTTCAATAGAGGGGCACTTTCATATACTTTCGACAAATATTTTTTTTTGTATTTTTTTTATTTTTTCTCGGTGCAATATTTTGTTTGATATATCATGTGTGATTGATGATGTGTCATTTTATACACTATTTTGGGGTCATTTAACCCCTTAAATCATGCAAATATGCCCAGATTATGTGTTTAATCGTTTGTTTTTAGGTTTTTAGCACTTGGATGGCTTTTGGTGGAAATACACGTGACTTTGGCTCATTTGGAGAAGAAACGGATGAGATTACGGACCTACACCAAATCTCATGATGACTTTTGCACACAGTGGCTGGAGATGGCGTCGCAGACATAAAGCGACGTCATCGTGATCAATCTAGTGACGACGTCAGGATTATGGCGACGGCGTCAGGACGTGGCCGACTTAAAGAGGATCTAGAATCGTCTACGTGGCGACAGCGTCAGGATCACAAAGCGACGCCATCGCGTCGACAACTCTATAAATATAAATCCGTTTTTAGGGTTTTAGTGTGTAACTTTGGGATAATTTTGTATAACCATGGGGAGACGAACCCTAGTCGTTTTAGGAGCTTTATATGTTGTTTTTAGGGCCTCAAAACCCTATTGTACTACCTTGAATCCATGTTTTAATCAAGTAAGGTTATTTATCTTTAATCATTCAATATGTCTATGTGTTGTTTGATTAATTTATCTTCTTGCTTTGTTTATAACATGTGAGGCTAAACCCTCCTTTGCATTTATCTATGATTGCGTGAAACTTAGATTGTAGATCCTTTTGATGTTGCTTCTTATTGATGAATGTGCGCGTTAGGCTTTAGAAAACCAGCCTTTGTCTATATCGTTGTTGATATGTTTAGGGAAACGCGAGTAGTGTAGAAAGGATACCATCGGTAACAGTCTTCATACTACCTTACCCACTATATGGTTGATCCCTCTTAAGTTATTTCGCATGCATTTAATATACTCTCAGGGGCCTTGTAATAGTCTTCATACTACCTTACTTGTTTGCCTTAACGGAATATTAAATAGACGGCGGGTTCGTGTAATCCGTTTATGACCTAGGAAATACTTACACAGATCATCACAAGTGTGACAAAGCAACGGATCTAGGATAAGCAATCTGAGGAGTAGTGCATGATTAGGTAAATACATTTACTTATCATAAAAGTTATCACTAGTAGATTAGATATAAATTAGTTTAGTTATTAGTTAAACAAACCAACCTCTCAAACCATAGATTTACCTGCTTTCATAAAATATAAAAATACAAAAAGAATCTTCTCTCAACCCCTAGAATTCTGTTAGACCGTGATCAAGCCTTCCCAACCTATTCCCCTAGAGAACGATAACAACCCCCGAGTCTTGCTTATACTACACTGCAACAATTAGGTACACTGCCTAAGGGATTGTAAGACTTCCTGTAGAAGTCCCTTACGACCTCCGCATCAAGTTTTTAGCGCCGTTGCGTGGAGAATAGTTAGGTTTTGATCATAGTTTAACTTAGTTCTACTCGCTTGAATCCTTTCAAGTGAGAATTTAATTCCGTACATTAGCTTTCTCATAGTCTATCTTTTCTTTGTGTTATTTTTTCGTAATCCATTCTCGTCAACCACTATGGGAGACGCGAATCCTATCTGTACCCATAGAGATTACTCCAAACCTAGCAACGAGGGCTACAGGAACACCATTGAGCTCCCCTTAGGGAACAATGTGGTACCTCTTCGATCTGACACCATCCTACTGGTGCAAAACAGATGCTCATTCCATGGACTTCGGTCTGAGGATCCAAACCAACACCTCAATGATTTCTTAAAACTTGTGGACTCACTTGACATTGACAGTGAAAACAGGGAAAGAACGCGCCTGCGTTTATTTCAATTTTCCCTTCGCGATCAAGCTAGCAACTGGCTTGAACGTCTTCTAGCAGGATCCATCACCACATGGGAGGATCTTACTACTCGTTTCCTTGCTCAATTATTTTCATCGTGAAGGACCGCAAAACTTCACAACGATATCCTGATGTTCCAACAACATCAAGGAGAATCTCTATCTGAAGCATGGACTCATTTCAAGGACTTACTCCAAAAGTCCCTCATCATGGCATCGATCTTTGGCTCCAAGTCCAAATCTTTTATGACCATGTCAATCCTGTTACAAGACGAACCATTGACCAATCAGCCGGTGGCAAGCTTCGTGACAGAAACGTCGAAGAATCCTGGACATTATTAGAGGACCTCGCCCTCTATGACAACGAAAGTTGGAATGACCCAAGAGATTTCGCTAAGCCGGTCAAGGCAATCTCTTTGCCTCAAGATGTCTCGAGTACATCCGACTGTCGCCTCATCGAGCTCGAGAATCAAGTTCAACGCTTGATGGAAGCTCATATTGCTCCGACGCAACCTACTAAAGTAAACAAAATCACTACCTCATGTGAGATATGCAGTGGTCCTCACGACACTCAGTATTGCATGGAAGATCCCGAACAAGCCTTTGTTGAATATGCATCATCCTGTACCGATGAAGCGGGATGTAAGTGGTACACTTTTAGGCCCGAGCAAAACAATCTTGGTGACACCTACAATCCGTCATGGAAAAGTCACCCAAACCTTAGGTGGAGACAACCCCAAAATTTCCAAAATAATTTTTCAAACCCACCTAACCGGTTCCAACCCAATGGTTCGATCCTGAACCAACCCTTCAACAACAATCCTCGAAGTTTTAACAATCAATCAAATCTAGAAGGATTGGTATCCAACTTCATGGCATCTCAAGACGCTAGATTGTCCAAGTTTGAAGCTGATTTCAAACAACAACAAAGCGAGATGACCAACAAAATCGACACTGTGTTGAAGGCCATTACCGATCGAATAGCGGGAGCACTCCCTAACGACACGGTTAAGAACCCGAAACTGAGTACTTCTCCAGTTTTGTCTGCTCGTTCTTACCCAACTAAAGACCTACAGTGCTCAACCCATATCCATGGTTCGATCAACACCATCACAATCCATCCCAAGCAACAAAACGACTCCCATGATAACGAGCCAGCAGAGAGTGAGGAAGAAGAGAAGGATAGCCCAGAAAATACCAATACCAACCCTTTCGCATCACCTGATCCATCTGTTTCGTTCATCACCGAGAAAGTCCGTAAACTCAATTCTTTTTTCGAATCGCTCGGCTTGGCCCCCTAATTATCTGACACATAATTTTGTGGAAACCATACGATCGTTTAAGCTCAGTTTGATTAGAACTTTAATCTAGGATGAACAATAACAAAGAACAATATAATGCACAACAAAATAAACATTAAGAACATTCTTTATTATTGCCTAACAAGGTTTCATCATCATCTTTATACAATGACTACTACAAGTCATAATTCTACCTTGATCAAATGGTAGAATGTGTTATCTAAACTATAACAAGGAATCAAAGATCCTTGAGGCTGAAACACACAAACCCTAGGCGTCCACTTAGAGGACTTGACGCCTAGACAGACACACACTTTTCTGGTGTTTACATCTTTGACACACAGACAACTTATACGACCTATATCTCTTTATATTCTAGAGATATTAGGTTTACAAAGGATAAGTATTAGGAAAAAACTAAAGCTTCCTAACTTTTACAATTATCTTCTTGGAAATCTTTTGTAATCTTCCATCTTTTGAAGAATTCCTCCTTTGTCTTTTAAGTCCTTCATCTTTCATATGTTTTTTTCTTATCAACTCAAATATAATTCCCAACAATCTTCCCCTAGTTGATAATGACAAAACCATATAAGCACAAACTTCCCCTGAAGCTAATATATATATAAAAGAATAAGGATCATTACATCAAGGATATGTAAGTTGCACATCTTCTTTGTAAATCTTCTTCCCCTTTTTGTCATAATCAAATAGAGGAGTAAAGTATGCAACTTTGATTTCGACAACCATGAACCACTATCACACTTCTAATCCAGCCTTCCAACAACTCAAATTACCCTCCATGACGCGCCTTAAGATAAATGAACTTGAGCAATAGAAACTTAAACTAGCAGTAGTAATAATAATTAGCAGTAGTAAAAACCTTCACCTCATGTAGCATATAAATGGTTAAACATTTTAACATTAAGCTTCCCCAGAAACCCATATGTTAACCATTTCTTGAATGTAGGCTCTATGTAATGATTACTGATGAAGAAAACTAAGTATAACGAACTTGATGCTGAAGTAGAACAACCCAAACTTGTGTCTTATATCTTGTACTATCCACGTGACATCAAACTTATAAATAAATCTGTGAAATATAAGTAGATCGCAACCTCTTGACAAAATCCTCATCTTCTATGAGACACATAACCAAAGTGATAGCAAATGTGAGCATTGAGCACCATAAGTTAGATCACACACCTTTGCTAGATTCGTCAAGTCTTTGTCACATCGTTTCTAAGCACGAACAAGTTATCTTCAAAGTGTAACACCCACTTTAAGATATGATAAGAACACAAACCTGTGAAACTCCACTTCAACTCCAAATAAGTGATAAACAATCTTCTTCGTAACCAATTATTGCAAATAATTCCAAAAATGAGCCTTTAAACGTTTAAGAACATTTAAATCTGTCTCAAATACCTCTTGAACCTGTGTGTGTAACAAATCCAAAACCAAAATGCCTCTGCCTGAGATCTTCTATTGTCCGAGATCAAAAAGCTCTTTTATCCGATATCAGACATAAGTAGAAGTACTAACTGCTTTGTCAGACGACTCTGGCAATTTTAAAATTTAAACACAGCAGTACTATCATTCAGACCTTATCAGTATTAACGTATGAGGGCAACACTAAATGTATTTGAGCAGTATTAACTGATAAGCCCCAACAGTAGTAACCGCATGAACACTAACAATATTAATATTTCAGGTTTACTACTGTTCTTGAATTACTAGCAGTAGTAAACACAAACTGGCAGCACTAAACCATATTTAAATATGGGAACAAGCAGGATCCCTTAAATATAGGGTTTTCACATAATTATCAAATTCTATCCCTATATTCACGGATCATAACCAAAACAGTTTTGATAACTTTCAAATATGTATCACACACATCTGCTAAAATTGTTTCCATTACATCGGTCCACGAACAAATCAAATACGAACACCATAACTGCATTGAGAACCATGAATCCAATACCAAATATGCTAATAACCTTTCATCCATGATACATGTACATACAACAGCACAAAGATCTAACTTCTATTGCACGAACCTATCAGTATTACTATGAAGCCCTAGCAACATTAATACTATCATCACAGACCAACCTGCTATCATAAAATAAAAAAACCCTAAAAAGGTTAGTATTTACACCTGTTCATACCAAACTGTTGTAAACCTTTATCGATACCTGCTTGATTCTTCAAACCTGCTGTTAAGCCAATCATGAACCTATTTACTAACCATTTGTTGTCAAGGACACCATGAACCAGTATAAAGCCCTAACCTGGGATATGCTTTAAACCACAAAGCAGTATTAACACATCTTTAAGCCTAGCAGTAGTAATGAGCTTACTATTGTTCTTCTAATTCCCAGCCAATTAGTACCAATCCAAACATCAACACAGCAGCAAACGAAATAAACCTTAAAGATCTGAACATGCTGCTTATAAATTAGGGCTAGAACATAAAACCCTAAATAGTTTACCAGTGTTCGCGACATGCTGCTATTGCTCCTTCTTGATTCCTTGTCATGAATCAATTCACCTGCTTCTGTTCGTACTACTGTTGTGAACCATAACTTTTGAAAGAAATCATAAATCGATTTAAGGATACCTTTTTTTTAAGTATAAAGACGACGCTTTAAAGTGTTACAAAAACCTTAAAATCATCAAAATCGCCCATAACTTCCAAAACAGAAAATCATACCTTCTTTTTCCTTCATAGTACAACATCAACAAACCTTGTAGATCCTAGATCAAGAGCCACGAGGCTCTGATACCAATTGTGGAAACCATACGATCGTTTAAGCTCAGTTTGATTAGAACTTTAATCTAGGATGAACAATAACAAAGAACAATAGAATGCACAGCGGAATAAACATTAAGTACATTCTTTATTATTGCCTAATAAGGTTTCATCATCATCTTTATATAATGACTACTACAAGACCCAATTCTACCTTGATCAAATGGTAGAACGTGTTATCTAAACTATAACAAGGAATCAAAGATCCTTGAGGCTGAAACACACAAACCCTAGGCGTCCACTTAGAGGACTTGACGCCTAGACAGACACACACTTTTCTGGTGTTTACATCTTTGACACACAGAAAACTTATACGACCTATATCTCTTTATATACTAGAGATATTAGGTTTACAAAGGATAAGTATTAGGAAACAACTAAATCTTCCTAACTTTTACAATTATCTTCTTGGAAATCTTCTGTAATCTTCCATCTTTTGAAGAATTCCTCCTTTATCTTTTAAGTCCTTCATCTTTCATATGTTTTTTCTTATCAACTCAAATATAATTCTCAACAATTTTTTTGCACCAAAGGGGACGATGGCGACGTGATTTTTATTGAGATAGTTAAGAAGAATGACGATTCCCGCAAGGAGAAACCCGAAGCAGGAGGATTGAAGGTGGAATATTTTGATACGTTCCTAACTCTAAGCGAGCTTGCATATCACAAATATCTCATGTGTGGCCACATCCCCTCGATATTCCTAAGAAACCCCATCATTACAGAAGGATGTCCATCAAACCTTAAAATACCATGCAACATTGGACATGTGCATGTGGAGAAAGCCTACATTGATCTTAACTCCCCTCTAAATATCATGACCCGAATGATGTATAATTGGATCATGAGAAGAAAACTCGACCCTAGGGAAAATTCAAATAGAGGAGTTAGCAATTTCACAGGAAGGATTAAGGGAATGCATGTTTTCGTAAGGAATTTCACTTATGTCACAGACTTCATGATTGTTGAGGATATTAGCTCAATCATAGACCCTAGGCTTTCACAAGTAGTACTAGGAAAACCCTTTGTTGATATATCCAACATGACTCATGACCCACCCGAAGGAGTAGTGAGATTCACAAATGAGACTGATGAAATTGCCTATAAAATGCCCCATAAGATAGAGCAGTACAACTCATTATCAGACTTAGAAAAGAGCACACGAAATCGGTCTACCTTAGGAACGAGGAGGACAAGAGAAGAGGAGTAGAGTACGTAATGAGCAAAATATTAAGATTTTACAAAGAATGCCTAGAGCTTGGACCCGAATACGTAACTGGAATGGATGATGAAGGAGAAGTCACGTAAGAACGTGTGACTTTGAGTCTAGCTACAAGACTCATAAATAAAGAAAAGCGCTTCTTGAGAGGTAACCCAATGTTTATTTTTCCCGCACTAAGGAGTGTCGTGTGTTTTAATTCTTTATTGTTTGTTTTATTATGTTTGAATGAATTTTGTAATCATGCTTTGTTTGTTTATAACTTCGTCTTATTTGCAATCAAAGGTATTTTGCAACAAAATAAGTGTAGGGGAA
>BQNB010038781.1:9168-33677 GCA_026074375.1 Tanacetum coccineum | reverse complement strand
CCAAATTTAATGCTTGAATATCTTTTAATTTTTGGTTTTGGATTAAAACTAAAGATAGTGATAAACTATTTAATAATAACTATATAATACTAAATAATAAGCAAACTAATAATATGAAGATATAAAAAGAAATATGCTTGTCAAGTAAAAGTGAATAGATTCTTAAGTGTGAAGTTTTAGATCTTAATGACGAATTAATATCCGTCTAAATAATCGTTTCCTCAAAACGTTGGCTTAATATTGAAAACAACTTTTTGTCAAGATATTAATTACTAGTTTAATGCCTACTTAATATTACGGCTTTTGCCCGTTCAACTAAATAAAACACTAAACTAAATAACCTTTGCAAATTATTAATCATTAATCACTTATTAAATTCCACACTTAATTCACTATCCACCAACTTACTTAACAAGCATATGATTAAACTACTAACTAAGCATAATAATCAAATAAGCTAAAGTAAACATAATAAGCTAATAATTTTAAACTAAGAAAATTGAAATAGGAAAGAAGGAAGAACCGAATGTCGAGCCGATAATGAAAAGTAACCACCCGATCTTACAAACTTAATAAACAAATAAGCTTATCACTTTTAAGCTTCTACTTCACTAATTAGCAAGTAAAGGTGTCAACTTTATTTACTAATTACTTCTATAAAAACCAAAAAGATCAAAACTTTATCTATTTATCAACCTTATAAGATCCTTAAGCTTCGGCCTTAGATGATGGAAGGCTGAAATTAGAGATAAGACAAAAAAACAAGAGATTAGGATAAATAAGCTATAAGCTAAAAGCTTTAATTCTAAAATATGAAGTATTTTGAAAATAGAAAAGCTAAAGCTAAGAGATCTAAATGATTAAGCTATTTTAATAAGACTAAAAAAAACTAAATCAAAAGGTTTTGGAAAAATAAGATAAAAACATTAAGCTAGAAAAAATAAGCAATCGAAAATAAGCTAGAATAAGCTAACTCGAAAAGCTTTAAATCAAAAAACACTATAAAATAAGCTAGTCTAAATAAGCTATGGAAGAAGCTTATTAGAATATAAGCTTAAGAGATCAGATCCAAAAATAAGCTATAAGCATGAGCTTATTTGGAAATAAGCTAAAAAGAAAGGAGATAAGAGATAAGAAAATAAGCATAAGAAATAAGCTAAAAATAACACTAACCTTTACCAAAAAGCATCTTCATTAAACTATAATAAGCCATTACAATAAGTTGGAAATAAGCTAAAAAGATTTTACAATAATAAGCTAAAATAAGCTACCACTATTCTATACTAAAATTATACTACTCTACTATGAAAAATAAGCTAAATTCTAACACCCCTAAAATGAGCACTGTGCGTCTGTTTATATAGGCCCAAATGGGGTGTGGGGGCATTTTCATCATTTCAGGCAATCAACCAATAAGAGCTTTAGATCTGAGGGAATTTTTGTAATTTTAACTGAGGGAGCATGTATATGAAGCTTCCAAGTAGTTTCCTTAACCGCCATTCATTGGCATTCAATGCACCTCGTATGCCAGCTGCAAATTCTTATATCGACCAATGATACGCTGCATGTCATCTCTCTAGATCACTCGGATTCCTTTTCCTGGTACTTGTCTCCCATAATCATTACTGAACCTTCTGATCCTCGTACTAAACCTTTTTTCTTTCTGAACCTCGTATTGACCCCTCTAATGAACAGTACCTCGTAACCACCACCTGAATAGTACCTCGGACCTACAAGAAATAATTAGTAGGCCACGATCAAAGGTGGCGGTCAACGGTGGCTAGTGACGTTCAACGGTGACGGACCACCGTGGACCACCGCCCTACCACCGGTCAATGGTGGCGGTCAACGGTGGTCAACCACCGTGATTCACCGCCGGACCACCGGTTAACCACCAGTCAACGGTGGTCAACTGGGTCATGGGCCGGGTCAGGTCGGGTCATGGGCCGAGTCATAGGTCAGGTCTGGTTGGGTCGGATATCGGGTCGGGTTGCCACGTGGCACCACAAGAGTGGTCCATGTGGCATGTATATTATAACCCCAGCAATTGGCATAGTAGGACTCGAACCATAGACCTCTCGGTCATGGTTTTAAGTGCACCACTTGTACCAACTGTGCTCGAGCAAAGTTACATTTAGTTATGCAAAAAATTTATATATAGCCCTTATTAATTGGCCTGCCATATTATTAATACTAAAAGGTTCAAGATGTCGTGAAAGGTTCAAGTAGGAAAGGTTCAAATATAAAAGGCCAGTACTGTTGGACTCGTAATTTGATGCTCTTTCCAATGGTGTGATAGTGGAATATTAACGACTACGTTTGAACCTCGATAACTTAGTAAAACGTCGTCGAAAGTCACCCGAAAATTACCGTTTTTTGCTTCATTTTTAATCCTTTGTACCTGTAAGACATAAAAACACAATACGAACATATTTTCAAGATAATTACTCATATTTTAGTGTTTAAGTCTATTTTAATGTGTTTTTGGGGGTACAAATAATGTATGTTTAAGCACACATCAGTCATCACCATCGTTGTCTAAATCAGTCTGCTCATTAACATCATCTTGATTTTCATCATCTTGACCATCAGCATCGTCATCATCATCATCATTGTCTTCATCATCATCATTGTCATCATCATCATCATTGTCTTCATCATCATCATTGTCATCATCATCATCATTCAAGCCTACTTCATCACAATCCTCTTTGTCACTATACTTCCAAGAGATTTGCTCATCATCAGATCTATATGTCGGTACATCAGGAACCCTCGGTTTACTACCAGTTCCTTCATCTGAGCCACTGGCGTGAGAGCTGTGAGTTTCTATTAGACTTCTTTTTGTGGCTAGCTTCATTTATTTAGCTTTTGTTAAAGCAACTTTAGATAACACTGTTAGACCTTTAGCTTTAGATGTCTTTGCAGGTTGCTTCTTCTTGGTAGGTTTAACCGCCTTTGCTGAAGTCTTGAGTCTCTTGCCTTTAGCAGTGGTAGAAGTCTTCTTTTTAGGAGATGATTCAGAATCAACTTTATTTTTGACATATTTAGGTTTAGGAATCTTCTCACCAGTAGCATAAGCAAGATAAGTCTTGTAGGCTTCTGACTCCAACATTGTTTGGTTGGTCAAGTGTTGTGGGAGAATAGCATCGTATACCTGTATGTCCTGATGTTTAGAAATGACTCTTATTGTGGTGAACATAAGTCGTCCCTGGCATAGTGCCAAAACATCTTGTTTCTCCTTGGTATTGCCTGGTCCTTTGCCATGAAGTAGTCTACAATGACTTTAGTGAAACGTGGATAAATTGTTCTTCTTAGAATTATTGTTCTCCACTTGATACACCAAATCTTCCCACAGCAAGTAGACATAATCAACAGTTTTGTTATGTAACACCCGCCCCAAGGGGCATCAGATTGCGCAGCGAAAATTAGCAATTTGGTGTTACTAAATAGCATCCTATTAAGAATAAGATTTCACTAACAAAAGACGATCCGGAGGTCAGGGAGGATAGAAATGAAAGTAAGCCATTTTATTAGAGAGAGAAAGGAAAGAGTGTGTGTGTTTTCTAGAGAGAGAAACAACACACACTTATGAGACAAATGTTTATCCTCACCCCTCCATGGAAGTATGGAGGGGGTATTTATAGTCCTAGTGACACCTAACTATTGTAACTTGTCATTATTAGTCCCTACATGTCACACTATAACTAAACTATTGTAATTCCAGATATGTCACCATATTTTAAGGCTAACAATCTTCCCCTAATATATGGACATACGGAATTACTTACAATGTTCCTATCATGTACAAATACAACACAAATAAAGTCTTCCAAAGCGCTTCTAAAGCTGAAGATGTCTTCCGAGTTCTCCTTGTCTTGAAACTTGTACTCCAGCTTGGATCTTCAGTGTCTTTACTTGTACAGGAACCATTGTAGTATGCACGAGTTGGATTAACTTCCCCTAATTTATGTAGCATGTCTTAAAAAGCTTTCTTCAAAGACTCCTTTTTGGCGAAGTTTCTGAATCAGCTTCCCCAACCACATCCTATCATTGAGCTGATTCTGGAAAAACTTTGTTGTAGCTTGAACAATCTTCTACTTGTCATCAAAGTGCACAGCAAAATTTTATAGAAGTCAAACCACACCAACGACCACTACTTCTTGTCATTAGGGCTTGGTGAATATTCGTTCAGGGGTGCATGCGAGAAATCACCATCAATTCTTTTCACGTATGCAGTGTACTTCATAAACCATGCTAAGTAAAGTAGTATACACTACTTCCCCCTGGAAGTTGACATGGTAACATCAAAGCCAACTAAGTCCCGGATGTACACATTTTCCCCCATGATGGTTGCGAACTCTCGGAAGCATCATTGTCGTGTACGCACATATACTCGAGAAGTTCTTGTCTTGAGCACAAATTTGGAAATCCAAACAAAGCATTGCCCTCTTGTCTTCAGAAACCGTAGAGGAGATGAAGCAAGAATCAAGAAAACTTGGTATAATCAAGGTCTTGTATATGAATGTTGTTGAAGAACTTTAAGAATTTTGCTTAGACGGTGAAGTACCTTTGTCTTGGAATGGGACAATATATCCCCTGAGAATTGCTGATTACATATCAACCTTTAAAACTCTCTGGCTACTTAACAACATCGTTTTCTGCCGGTATTGTTGTGATCACTTGCTGAAGTAAACCGATATTCAAATTGAAAATGAAGTAAAATCCCCATATTTGTTACTTAAGCTTTGCACATGGTTGTTGAATGAAGAACGGTGAAGATTAAATCTATAAGTACTCTATAACCCTCATTCAGGAAAAAGTATAAGTACACACCTCTTGAAATTATCTACATCGTCTTCTGGTGTGACACTGTGTACTAACAATGTAATACTCCTTTAAGTGATAGTTAACAGTTTGCTCAACCACCACCCCTGATATGGTAAAACTAGATAATTCAAGTCCAATCATAAGCTGTATAGTTCAGCAAGTCATCTATCATAGATTGGTTTAAAGAAAAGGGGTAGGCAAATAGAAAAGAAGTTCGATGATGAAAGTAGTAGAGCGTTCGTAAAACTCAAACTTCAATCTAAGTATGAGATACCAAATCAATCGTAATCCTTGACATCGTGGTCTGATTTTAGCCGTTTGTCGTTTTAGTGCAATCTTTCAGGAATCGGTTTTGGCATTAAGTGTTGTGTTTGCTTTGGTGTTTATGTTTTGATTTGTCTTGATGATTATATTCCCAAATTCAGTCACATGCCCAAAGTCGGTCACATGCCCACCTGATGCGCGGATCGACCTTACCGCTTAGCAGTGTCATGTTTCGCTAGGCACATTTCAACATATTCTGCTTGCGGGAAACTGACCTGCATATTTCGCTTGAATCTTACATTTTGCTTGGTTTAATGAATTTACACATTTCGCTTTAAAACTGAAACTGATATTTTCGCTTGAATTTGAAACATATTTCGCTTGTACTCAGTGTTGCATGTTTTGCTTGAAATTCAACATATTTCGCTTGACCTTAACACTGCATGTTTCACTTGATAAACATATTTCGCTTAAATTCAATTTTGCATGTTTCGCTTAACTAGAAAACTTATTTCGCTTGAGCTCAATCTTGCATGTTTCGCTTGAAAGCTAACATATTTTGCTTGATTATACACCAGCATATTTCGCTTGACACTCAAACATGCATGTTTCGCTTACCTAGTGACATATTCGCTGAAGTCAACTTTCGGGTGTGGACACGTTTACTACAAACAAGAAGTCCCTTAGTCTTGTGAAGCTAAAAATATGGATCTATGTCCCCTTTGTTTGACCGGTTATGACCATAAAAAGTATAAGCCAATCATAAATAAGCTTCGAAAATAAGCTCTTAAATAAGCTTGAATAAGCCAAATTTTAATAAGCTTAAAATCTACCCTTGTAGCTTATCTAATGCTTGAAATGGTAATAATAGAGGATATAGAACAAGTGTATCAAGGAGTAAGCAAGAAAACCAAACCAATAAGCCTAATAAATTTTGAGCCGTAAGCTTATTTTCAAAATAAGCCATGAAATTTTGAGCTTATTACCAAAAATTACTCACAAAAAGGTGTAGAACAAGTGAAGCAAGGAGTATCGAAGCAAACCAAACCAATAAGCCCCAAAAAATTTGAGAAGTGAGCTATATTTCGAAATAAACCACGAAAATTCTTATTTTGAGCTTATTAAACCACAAAGCAACCAAGATCCATATGCTCCTAAGCTCCGATGCCAATTGTTAAGAATAAGATTTCACTAATAAAAGACGATTCGAAGGTCGGGGAGGATAGAAATGAAAGTAAACCATTTTATTAGAGAGAGGGAAAGAAGAGTGTGTGTCGTTTTCCTTGAGAGAGAAAACAAACAACACTTATAGACAAATGTTTATCCTCACCCCTCCATGAAGTATGGAAGGGGTTTTTTATAGGTCTAGTGACACCTAACTAGTGTTAACTTGTCCATTATTTGTCCTACATGTCACACTATATACTAAACTATTGTAATTCATATATGTCACCATTTTTAAGGGCTAAACATCATTTACCACGAATATAGAAAAGAGGCCTAAATAAGACTTAACCACATGTGTTCCATAATTAGTTAGAGTTCATGGTTAGGTCCCACAAAATTGCAACCACCGTCTATTACAAACCATGAAAAATATATTGTTTTCAGTTAAAGACATGTTTAAACACCTCATGAGATATTATTTTTGAAAGACAGGAACACACAAGAAGTCTATCCATAAAATTCATCACCACACACACGACACCTCCACGCCATCGTTTCCTTCAGCCTTGGTTACCTGGGATAAAACATGTTTAAAATGTCAACAACAAAGTTGAGTGAAATTCATAGAGTTTAAATTAATCAATAAGTAAAAACCTTTGAACACATTATTAGTTCTCGAGAAAACAAAGCAACAAATGCAAAGTATAGCAACTTATTTTCTTTCTCGCATTAAGCTCATGACATCGAACGTTAACAATACATATGGCATTTCATATGTTTAAGTGTCCCAAACTAGGTATTATTGTCTTATACCTTCTATAATTTCTAATAAATCAAATGTCCGTTTGACAGGGTGTTCACAAGGATTCTAACCCGGACAGGGCTGTCAAAACCCAATAGATCTATTTAATGCAACAACGGGATAAGGTGATTGCCTATGCTTCCCGACAATTGAAAACTCATGAAGAACACTACACTACTCATGATCTTGAATTGGGTGCTGTAGCTTTTGCTCTTAGACTCTGGAGACATTACCTCAATGGTACAAAATGTGTTGTGTACACCGACCACCAGAGTCTACAATATATTTTGGATCAAAAATAGCTAAATATGAGGCAACGGCGATGGATCGAACTATTAAGTGATTATGATTATGAAATTCGTTACCATCCCGGTAAGGGCAATGTGGTAGTCGATGCTCTCAGCAGGAAGGTTCGAGATAAGCCCTTGAGGGTTTGATCTTTGGTGATGTCTACATGCATCGACCTATCCGAAAGAATACTCAAGGCCTAATTGGAAGCTGTGAAACAAGAAAATGTTGCAGCGGAAAATTTGGGCTGATTGTTGAAGCCTATCTTCGAGATCCACTCCAATGGGATTTGGTATTTTAAAAATTATGTATGGTTGCCAATGTTTGGCGGACTAAGGGACTTGATTATGCATGAATCCCATAAGTCAAAATATTTTATTCATCCGGGTTCTGACAAAATGTACCAAGACATGAAGCAGTTATACTGGTGGCCAAACATGAAAGTCGACATTGCCAAATATGTTAGTAAATGCCTAACATGTGCTAAGGTCAAAGCCGAGCATCAACGACCATCGGGACTCCTTCAGCAACTTGGAATTCCTGAATGGGAGTGGGAACATATTAATATGGATTTTGTTATGGGTCTTCCGAGAATGCCTAGTGGTTACGATTCTATTTGGGTAATTGTCGATCGATTGACTAAACGGCTCACTTTTTGCAGATGAAGAAAACCGATAGTATGGAAAAACTCACCCGGTTGTATCTAAAGGAAATTGTCTGTAGGCATGGTGTACCGTTGTAGATTATTTCAGACCGTGATAGCCGATTTGCGTCTGGATTTTGGGGGTACCTTCAAAATGCTTTAGGGACGGACTTAAGAATGAGTACAGCATACCACTCGGAAATGGATGGTCAAAGTGAGAGAACAATCTAAACTCTTGAAGATATGTTGCGTGCCTGCGTAATTGATTTTGGTGGTAGTTGGGATCGACACTTGCCTTTGGTCGAGTTCTCTTATAACAACAGTTACCATGCTAGCATCAAGGCGACACCGTTTGAAGCACTCTATGGGCAATAGTGTAGGTCACCTGTTTGTTGGAGTGAAGTTGGGGATAGCCAACTAATTGGGCCCAAGTTAATTCGTGAAACCACGGAGAAGATCATTCAAATCAAGAACAGTTTGCTCACTTCCAGAAGCCGACAAAAGATTTATACGGATGTGAGGCGAAAGCCGATGGAGTTTGATGTGGGTGATACGGTTATGCTCAAGGCTTCGCCTTAGAAAGGCGTAATCCGTTTTGTTAAACAGGGAAAGTTGAGTCCACGTTATGTGGGACCATTCAAGATCATTGAAAGAATTGGTCCTGTGGCCTATCGATTAGAGTTACCAGAAAAACTCTGTAGCATTCATAATACGTTTCTTGTTTCTAATCTCAAGAAGTGCCTCGTGGATGAGAACCTGGTTATTTGATAAGTGTAAAATACACATATCTATTTATACCTAAAATAACCCAATTAAACCCAAAACAGACCAAAAATGGCAAAAATATGCTTGTATTTGTGTTTTGTGTGTGCAGGTATGGATAAGTCAAAAATCACAAGAAAATAGTCAAAAGCGAGCAAACACGGACACGAGAATCAAAAGAGTATAAAAAGAAGCCAAAGATCGAAAACCGAAGCCAGAAAAGTCAAGCCTCAGTCAAATCCCAGTCAAACATTGGTCAATAAATGTCAACAAAACCCATTTTCCTCTTATTATAAAACACAAGGGCCAAAATTGCTAATTCCCAAACTGTTCTATAACTAGAAAAGGGGAAGAAAAGCACAAGGACCATTTGTGTTACAAAGCCAAAGTTCAAACGAGTTTTACCCATTTCAGTTATAAAATAGGCGGGTAAATCCCATTCACTGTTCATCGTCTTCCCCATTTCACCCTCCACTCAAAACAAAGGGGTTTTTAAAATTAGAGGGTACAAAGGACAATTCGGTTGACAAGGACTGACATGGCAGAGAATTACATCACCAAACCCTCCCATTGGCCAATCCCCATCAAAGAAAGCCACGTCAACAATGGTGAAAGCACAAATTAATGTGGGTTTTTGTACTAAAATACTCACAAAAGAAGCACAAACGTCACATCAATGGAATGACACGCTGGCAATCCTCAGGTGTCCACATTTTGATCAAACGGCCACAAAAGGATCTCAAATGATTGATTAAATGAATGGCAGAGATTGAAGATTGGAGAGCAGGGCTAGAGATCCTAGAAGCTTCTTTCAGAGCCTATAAATAGGCCTCATTCTCACACACATAAAGGGGGGATTTTTAGTTTTTATTAATTGTTAGCTTAAATTCGTATTTCCCTTAAATGTAATTTTCCTTTTTCAAGTATTGTAATCAGCTTCTTTAATTAATGAAATTCAGTTTTTAGTGTTTTAAATCTCATTTTCTAAGCTCTCATTTTAAGTCATAAGCTCTCTTAATAAGCTAAAATTGTCTCAATAAGCTCATATTAAGCTCTTTCAGTCTATAAGCTGAAATAGAGCTGTTTGAATTCGATATTAATCTTATCTAAACCTTAAATCAGTTAAACCTATTATGGATCTTACTAAATTTGAGCTTTTGGAAGGGGATCTTAACTTGGAAGAGATCCCAAGGACTTATACTCTAGCTTACTCATAAGCTAGAGAGCTTGTAGCTGCCATTATTGGTTCCTCTTGTTTAGCTAGAGGAGTTTGTAAGTTTCTCTTTCATTTTCCTTTAAATTCTAGTTTTAAATAATGATATTATTGCTTGCTATGTTTAGATCTGCTTATTTGCTTATTCTCTTTGCTTGTTAGTGTTTAAATATCTCTTCTAGTACTATTTAGTTATATGTTCTAGTCTGTTTTTGCTTAAATAGTTATAGATCATTAGTTACTAATTTCTGTCATAAAAATTCATAAAATCCAAAAATATTAGTTTAGATCTTAGATTAAGGCTTAATCAGTTGTTTAATCATGATTGTTAAGTTTGTTTTAAGCTAGTTTTTATCTGGTATTTAGTATTTGTTCACTAGATTTCTCTTAAATAGTTATTTTCGAACCTGTCATAGTCTAAAAGGGGTGTTTGGTTTAGTGCACTCTTGATTTACACTAGCAGTACTAACCAAAAACAAAAAAAAAAAAAAGCTGTCACTCCAAACCTGTCATAGTCTAAAAGGGGTGTTTGGTTTAGTGCACTCTTAATTTTACACTAGCAGTACTAACATAAGTTAGTACTGCTGAACCTTTGCACTACCAGTACTAACTTCCAAGTTAGTACTGCTTTCACAAGTTAGTACTGTTAGCTTAGATTTTGGCTAATTCAGTAGTATTAAGTTTAGCTATAGCTTATTATGAATTTAGCTTTAGTTTTCATTTTCTAGCTTATTTCATAGCTTAATTTTGTTCTTAAAAGTCAAATTGCATCAGCAGTTCTTTCACTTGAAAGTACTGCTGAACTTTTACACTACCAGTACTAACCTCAGTTAGTACTGCTGTGTTCTTAGCTTAATTTAGAACAGTAATTTTAGGATTTAGTTTATAAAACTTTGTAGAACTTAGGTTTTTATATAGCTTAATATAGTTTAAGTCTTTAATTTCATTTTCTAGCTTATTATCTTTCAGTTTATTTAGTTGTCAAATGTCATATAAACTGAAAATTCAAAATCAGTCAGGACTTAAAGTAGAGTTAAATTTGTTAATTTCAGCCGTTAAGCTCTAGATTTTATAGATTAATTAGATTAAGATTTATAAGTAGTTGTTTAGTCCTTAATGTTTTAGATTCTAGTTTGGCTTATTAGGTTTTTAGCTCTTTTTGATTTTGAGTGACTTGCTTACTTCCTGAGTTTGCTTTAGTTCTGATCAATTTTTCAGTAGCATGAAGTAGTTTTTAACTTTAATTTCTTTGCGTTTTTTAGTTAAGCACATCATTAGCTTTCTTAAAATCAACTTTTTCCTCTCTTCCTTTTTAAATTAAGCTTAATTTGAGTATTATAACGTTTTAGTAAACATAGCCCAAACCTTTGTATTCTGTACAGCTTATTATGAAGTCGTTTAGAGCTTATCTTGGAGTTCGTATTAGTGCTTTTGATTTAAGAATAAATTTGTTCTCCCTAGCTTCCTTTACAACTTTGTTATTTGGTTTTTATTTTATGCTCTTTGAATTTCGAATTGCTTTATGGACTTAGTTTGTTGTCGGGATAGATTCTCAGGGTAGAAAGTGTAACTTTTCAATCTTAGTTGTTTTTCAGTTAGTCCCTCCGTTAGTCTGTTAGTTTCTCTATTAGTCTCCTAGACTTTTGCACCATTAGTCCATTAGTTAAGTTTTAAATTAGTTTATTAAGTTTTAATTAATAATTAGGGTTAAGTTTTAATTAGTTCAATTAAACTTTTATAAAAAGATAAAAATTAGGGCTTTTATTTTTAATAATTTTCGGCAATTTTTCTTTATTTAGTGAAATTTTAGTTTACATTTTTAGGGATTTAAAATTTGTCTACTTGTTTAATTGTCATTATTTGTTGCTTCTTAATTTCGTAGTAATAGCTTATCCAAAATATCTTTGTTTCATTCAAATCAGGATCCGAACCTAAAACGTGGTTTCAATTTCACTAGTCGTTGGGGAAACGACCCGGGTGATCATACTTGCCCGGTCAAACATACGTATATTATATATATTATATTATTTTTGTAAGTTTTAACTTTTTACCTTAGTTAAAGGTGAATAGTTGGAATTTACCTAAGTAGTATTTTTATTATATATTTTATAGGTACGTAAAACTACGAATCAGTTTTTGGCGCCGCTGCCGGGGACTAGTGTTTACGATTCCTACGTTTTGTGTTTGTTGATTTGGTTTGAAGATCCTTTCGTCCTCGAAAGTTTCATTCTTGTTTTAAAAATTCAAAAGTAAAAAAAAAATCAAAAATATAAAAAGTAAAAAATATTTTCCTTTTCTTTTTAGTATAAGTAAAAGATAAAAAAATAAAAAAAATATAGAAAAATCAAAAACATAAAAAATTGTCCTTTAAAAAAGAAATAAAATAAACAAAGTTGGTAATCGAACACCAACAAATAATATCTTCTATTGAGATATTATCATTTCAATTTCCGGTGAACTTGCAATTGTTCCCAAATCGTAATCAAAGATTTAACACACTTGCCTCTTATGTGTCTCTACCAAGTACGGCTCACTTGAAAAGAATTTTCAATGAGCCTACCAGTGAAGTAGTTTATTATTTGGTTAAGTCTCTTACCGTGTAACCGTTAATTTCATTTGTAAAAAAAAAAAAAATTAGAGGTCAAAGTTTTGTTTTTTTTTATTTGTTAGTTTCTTTTTATGCGTCACTCGTTCGCATCTCGTAGTCGTCGACAACCAACACATCTCGGTAGAAACAAATTGTTGAACAAAAACGTTTGTTCCAATGGCCGACGAATCGAACAATGGCCCATAATGTTACAAGCATATTGAGGGGTATGATGTTGCTATAGTTATCCCACCAATTAATGCTAACAAATTTCGAGCTCAAACAACCTTTAACATTCTTGTGCAAAGTAATAAGTTTACGGGAGACAGACCCTCACCAATACCTTCGGATTTTGTAATAAGGTCACTTCAACGTTATAGACATCCTGAAGTTCCGAACACTTCGGTTAAGCTTTGCTTTTCCCTTTTTTCTCTGGACGGTGATGCCGAGTTGGTTAGACAAGGAACCTTATAGATCATTCTTCACATGGGACGACCTTGTTTCAAAATTCATACAATCAATACTTCCTCACCTTCAAAAACCACTTACTTTCGGAATGAGTTCATTACATTTTTATCACAATAAACACAAACGAAGCCTTCAACGAAGGATGGGAAACGTTTTAAAGGACTCTTCGTCAATTTCCTCACAATGGCTTCTGGAAATCCTTCAACTCAATATTTTTACAATTCTTTGAATTTCAAACGATCGAGATGCCTTAGATTCTGAAGCAGGTGCACTTTCTTGGACAAGATGCTCAAGAAGGTTTAGCAATTTATTGAAGCAAGTCAGAAGTTCGTTACTTCCAGAGGGTGCTAATGTTCAAGGAGTGAGTACGGTTGTCTCTTCTAATTCTCACCTTCTAATAATTCTTTTTGATATGCAAACAAATAGCCGCTTCTCTCGAAGATAGATGGACTATTAAGATGAACCAAATGATGAATAAATGAAGCTATTGTTGTTACTCCTGCATCCAGTCAATGCAGTTGGGAGGAAGTTTGTGTCACTTGTGATCGAATCACCATTTTAACCTTTGTCCGTTAACTCGAAGTGAAACGATGTTCATATTTTTCATGACAACTTAACAATTTCAACAAAGTAGCTGTTGGGTATTTTTCCCCCAAAGAAAACCATCCTTCCAATTGGAAGTCAAAATGAAAAACCACCGGGTTTCAATCAACCGAATGTCCAAAACAATCCAAACGTTATCAAGGAACCAATTTCTAACTTAACCAAAACGAGGAGGAAACTTTATTAAAAACCGTCAAAAACATCCAAAACCAAAGTTTATCATGCTCTCACCGTACCACCACCAATCAATCAAGTTTTACCTTACAATCTAACAAATAGTGTTTTTGAAAATAGATTTTGAAAGTACGTCAAAGCAAACGATGCCAATATTAAAGAAATGTGCAAAATCAAAATTCTAAGGATTGCAAATCAATGGCAAATGTTACATGTTTATTTATTAACACGCCTTTGCACAAGTTTGATTGATTTAGGTAATTCAAACACAATACTTCAAGTTCTTTACCTAGCAATCACCATTCCAATAACCAAGAAATGATGCCAAGGCGTTACAACTCGTAGTGGTGTTTCATTCGATGGTCTCCGATTCCACGCCCGGTGTGGAAAAGGAATAGTGAGGTGACAAAGGTTACGGAGCCTACCCAAGCACCGAAAACATCCAACCTCTCATTTGGTCCAGAACAAAACCAAAGGAAAAAGAACCATCGAGAGCCTTCTTTCGTTGCCAACAAAGCCAAACCTAATTTTCCTTACCCATCGAGACTCAAACAAACAAAGATTCGTGAAAAGGTGATATCTAGCTTCCATGTTTACTGGAAAATTTTCCGTAATCTTCTACTTGAGCTTAAGTTTCGCGGATGCTTCATTCATATGCAAAGTTTGCTACGATGTCATAAAAGATGCTAAACAACAAAGACAGTTGTTCGAATTAACCAAAAACACGTTGAATGAAAATTGTAGTGCGGTGTCTTAAAAAGCTTCAGAAAAGCTAGGTGACCCGGTGATTTATCTTTCCTTGTGATTTTCAGAGTACGATAGTTAGTTAGCCCTTGTCGATTTAGGATGCTAGTATCAAATCTCATGCTTTATCCATTGGAACAAGCTTTCAACTCTAGGCTAACCGAAACCAAAAAATGGTATTAGTTTAGCAGACGTACAATTTCCATACCATACGGTGTAGCAGAAAATGTTTTTGTCAAAGTAGGGAATTTTACTTTCCGACGACGTCGTTGTACTTGATTTTATTAGGCCGATCCTCGCGTACCGTTGATACTCGGGAGACCCTTTTTTGATTGGCTCATGCTGAATCGATGTTTCGAAGGAGAGATTACTCTTAGGAATGATGATCAATCCATTAACCTTAAATGTGGTGATGCACCTTCCATCTATTACAACAATCTCGAATCATTGAAGAAGTTGATCTCATGCGAGGTTATGTGAAGAGTACTCACTAGAAGTACTTTAGATATTCTGATTGCGATGCTTACAACAATCCTTCTCCGCACTTACGTATCGATTGTTTTTCTTCATCTTCCAACACTTACTCCGTTTGATGAAGTGATTTTCTACTCTTTGAGGAAGCCGATGCTTTTCATAGCAATCGATTGATGAAACCTGTTTCACAGTTTTCAAAGCTAAATACTCCGATCCTGAGGGTGTCAATCTCATTCTCGAGGCATTCTCAACAATGATCATTAATTCACAGTCAGGAAGATTATATACCCGGAATTCAAAAGGATCTTAAGGTTGTGACCAAAAGAAATTCACTGAACCAAAAGATGTAATCCCGAAGTCGAGCTTAAAGGAGTTACCTCCGCATCTCGACTTATGCGTTTCTTAGTGGATAATAACACAAGCTCCCTGTCTTATTCTCATAATATTTGAAGCCATGAAGAAAAGACCTCACTCATTCATGTTATTGAAAACACCGAAAACAAAGCATTGCTTGGAAACTTTCTGAATATCCGAGGCATAGATCCAGGTTATGTCACACAAAATCCTTTTAGGAAGATGAATACCAACCTTCAGTCCAACATTAAAGGAGGGTTAACCTTCAAAAATCTACGACGTCATCAAGAAAAGAAGTAGGATTAAATATTCTTGACGCGGGGATTGATTTATCCAATCTCGGATAGTCCATGGGTTAGTCCATCCATTGTGTCCTAAAATAAGGTGGTATGGACCGTTGTCACAAACGAAGATATTTGAGCTGGTGCATTCAAGTTTTAGCACGGATGGAGAGTTTGTATCGTTATCGAAAGTTAATCGTAGCAACTTGTAAAGAACATTTTCCGTTACATTCATGGACATGAAGTTAGACGTTTAGCCGGGAATAGAGTTTTATTGTTTCCGTAGATGGTTTTTTCAGGGTATTTCAAATCATCCTTCAAATTGATCCATAAGATCAAGAAAAAACTACTTTCACGTGCCCATACGGAACTTTTTGCGGTACCGTCGTATGCCATAATCGGTTTGTGCAATGCTCCATGGACACTTTCCAACAGTTGTATGATGGCTATTTTTTCACGATTTGATAGAGAAAACAATGGAAGTTTTTTATGGACGATTTTTATAGTTTTTGGAGATTATTTTTCTTATGTCTTGCCAATTTACGTAAAATGCTTAAAGGTGTGAAGACACCAAATTAGCACTTAATTGGGAAAAGAGCCATTTCCATGGTTATAAGAAGCATTGTTTGAGGACATTAGATTCTAAGAAAAAGGAATTGAGTCGATAAAGCCAAAGTTGATGTCATTTCTAAGCTTCCTCATCCAACGACCGTTAAAGGAATTCGATGTTTTCTCGGGCATGCTGGATTCTATCAAAGATTTATCAAAGACTTTTCCAAAATCTCTCGACCCATGACCCATCTCTTAGAAAAGAACACTCCCTTCATTTTTTCAGAAGATTGCATTCTGGCCTTTCAAACAGTTGAAAAAAGTAGTTGACGAAGCTCCAATTCTCATTGCTCCAAATTGGACCAATCCTTTTGATAATCAGTGCGATGCAAGTGATTTTGCAATAGGTGCGGTTCTAGGAAAGAGAATTGTGAAGCAGTTCGACAAAAATTCATTAAGCACGTAAGACGATGACTGAAGCAGAAACGAATTACACAAACAACCGAGAAGGAGATGCTTGCAGTTGTTATGCTTTTAGAGAAGGTTTCGATCATTTTATAATCATGACACAAGAGTGTTGTTTCAGGACCACTCCGCTTTGAAATACCTTTTTCAAACAAGAAAGACGCCCAAAGTAGATTGCCTTCGATGGGTCTTACTTCTTCAGGATTTGTTTTTAAGGTTTTAGATTATAAGGAGCTGAAAAAACTATTGCAAGGTGGGAGGTGATCACCTTATCGTCTTGAAAATCCTTCGAAAATACTTTTGATGCCAAAAGAGATTACCGATGGACTTTCCTTTAGAGACTTAAGTGTGTTAACTTTCCAATGACAAGTTCCCAGTGGTTGCGACTTTGCCTAGACTACCACGCGGGAAATTCATTAAAATAAAGGAATGTCATCTCTAGCAAAAGAGGAATAAACAAGTTCTTTAAAGATGTAAATCATTATTTTTGGATGACCAACTTTCTTTTAAGACTTGTGGTGGATCAAAATAATCCCGAAGGTGTGTAGATGGGCAAAGAAGCTTTTGAAATTTCAAGCTTGTTAGTGGACCACAGGGGGACATTACGGAGACAACTTTTTCCGACCAAGAAGATTTTTGATGCCGGTTTCTTTTGGCCCATCATTTATAAGGTATGACCTAGGTATTTGTCATAAACTTGTGATGCTTGTAACAAAACAAGGCAAAATCTCTCAACGTGATGAGATGCCTCAAAATGCAATCCAAGTTTGTGAGATTTTCGATTTATGGGGAATTGATTTTATGGACCTTTTCCGTAATCTAGGGGTAACCTAAATATTTTCTAGTAGACGTCGGACTATCTTTCCAAGTGGGTTGAGGAAATAGCGCTCTCCTACACAACGATGCTAAGGGTAGTTGTTAAGTTCTTATAAATCCCCTGTTCTCCTGATTCGTTGCTCCGAGAGCAATCATAAGCGGATCGTGGGAAACCATATTTGTAACGTCAAATTGGATTAAAGTTATGTCTAAATTTTGGTGTCACCCATCGTTCTTTCGATACTCCTTACCTAATCCTCAAACGGTGGTCAAGTTGAAGTAACAAATCGAGGTCTTAAAAGGTTTTTAGAGAAGACGGGTCGGATGATTATCTCGTGCATCTTGGGTCAGATATGTTAGACTGCATCGCATTATGGGCTTATAGAACTGCTTACAAGACTTCAATTGGGTGTACTCCGTACAAGTTAGTCTTTGGAAAAATGAGGGTCACTTACAAATTGAGCTAGACATAAAGCATATTGGGCTCTCAAGCATGCCTCTTCGATTAAAGGACCGCGGAGATCATATCGAAAGCCTCATGCTTAATGAACTAAGCAGAGCTTCGTGAGCATGCTTACGAGAATTCTCTTAATCTACAAGGAGGAGTAAAGATGCTACATGTTTCCATAAGATAAAGAATCCGTATCTTCAATTGTTGGTGATCGAGTCCTTCTTTTTAACTCCCGATTTAAAAGTTTTTCTCCAGGAAAGTCAAGTCACGATTGGTCCGGACCTTTCACAAATCACCAATGTTTATCCTTATGGCATTCCTGTTGTATCATGCGTTGGTTTCTAATTTCAAGGTCAACTGCCACCGTTTGAAAGCATTACTTATGGTGGGGATGCACAACCATTGGTTTATAACGGACATCCAGGTCTTTCCTTATATGCTAAAGGACAACTAAATTCAGGGATCGAGTCGAGCTGCGAACTCGGTTAATAAAATACAAAAGCCGCTTCGTGGGTGTTCACAACCCCACCCATGCTTTTTACTTTTCTATTATTAAGTGTGTGTTGAGAGAGCTTGTTCTCTTTCCGATTTCTGTGTTTGTTGCTTGTTTGTTGTGATTTTGCAGGATTCTCCCAAACAAATTCTTGAAAGCCTCTAGTGTCCGGTGTTGTTTCCAGTTATAATCGTAGTTTCTCAGTCCTTTGTGTGAATTAGTTTGGGGGAAGTTCCAAGATCCTTTCTTCTTATCGTTTAACGTTTATCTTTGCTTATTCATTTACAACTTAGTTTTCGAGAGACCCGCACTTTAATTCATTGAGGACTATGTTTAGTGTTAGTTTGGGGAGGGTATCTATCGATTTGTGTTGCTTGCTTTATTGTTTTGTTCTCACGTACCCTTTTTTCCCACAAAAATAGCAAAAATTTTAAATTTTTTAGTCTTGTTATTTAGTTAAACATGTTTAAATTATTTTATATATTAAAAATAAAAGAAAAAATAAAGGAAAAAAAGTGTTAGAACAAAAATGTAGGGGTTCCGTTGGTAAGAATAAGAAGTATTTTTTGACCGATGTACGTTGTAGAGTTCTAGCTTTCTTTCCTTAACAATGAATGATGATAGTTTGTGCTAATATCATGTAGACTTTAATCTTGCTGGTCTTGAATTTTTTAGGTAATGAAGGGCTTGTGCTAATCTCATGGAGATTTTTAAATATGCCAAGTTGGATTTTATATAGGCTAAAGTATTTGCAAATATATTTTGTGAAAATATGAGATGATAGTGTTGTTTTAGATGTAGGATGCTAATACAAAGTTTATTTGGAAAACTTAATAGATTAGAGAATTAAACTTGTTTTTTTTCTTTCTCGAAGCATCTAAATGATTATGTATAACGTGTTCTCTTTAATTTTTGCAAATTAGAGTTTTTATCTGTATAGTCTAATCAAACATATTAAGAGAAAAAGCTTTATCAATATCGAGTCAATACATCGTTGGTATAATATGAATTTAGTTCGTGTTTATTACTTTGGTTTTCTAAATACGAAAATTTTTACTATATAAAAAAAAAAATTTATAAATTAGTTGGTAAATAAAAAGGATTGCAAGTTATAAATCCTAAGCGTTATAATTATTATAGAAATTCCATCGCAAAAAGTTACATGGGCATTTGTCGGTTCGCTCTCCGATGTGTCATCGTAAAGAAAGGAATGGTGGATGTATTTTTAGAGTTGATTATATTAAGTCGCGAGCTCTTGGCGGAGGGCGAGGCCGGATTGTGTAGTCCGAAAGGAAAATGTGATACAATTTCCCTAGCCTCTATTAAATAGTGAATATTAAGTTGCAAGTTAGAAAATAAATAGTAAAAGTTTCATTTTCTAAAACCAAGGTATTCTTTTGAGCTAAAGTTTGCAAAAGTCTACAAAGTTTTTAATCGGAAAGTTCATGTCGTTATCGGTTAGTATTCTCGGATGGGGTGTCTAAAGCCTTCAAGCACTTACCGGATGACGGTGGGATCGCTCAGAGAAAGAGTATTTAAGGAGAATTAAAGTGAGCAACGATGTCTTAACTAAGTTGGTTTTTGTTGCTTTGAGTTGTTGATTCTTCTAAGTGATTAACATACTTAGCCCCAAAAGGGCCCATATGTAAAGCTTGGTCGAATTTTCAAACTATCTAATATGTGTGAGTTAACGGTTTAAAAAATTAATTTGAACATACTCACATTAATTATATATGATTTTATGTCGGGAAGGAGGAAAATTCCAAAGTTGTAATTATAGTTAGTCTTAGCATTTTTGTTCAGTATTTAGCAAGTGTTCTTATTTTTAAGCTTAGCATGGGAGAAGTGAAAAATCGGGATGATGTGAAGATAGCTTTAAGACACTTAATTGTGCTTTTTATTTCCTATGATCCTAATAGTTACCATTGAGGTAATTGTAAACAATACATTATGGCAACACATACTAAGTTGTAGTTAGGTCATTAATTATCAAGGAAAAATAATTTAAAAAAGAGAGGAAAAATCTTTGAAAATGGGAAGTCAGGTGTTTTATAACTTGTGATTCTTAATCTTCCTCAAACAAAAATCTTTGTACTTTTTTAAAGGTTTGAGTTGGGAATTTTTCGAGATATTTGGTTATAAAGGCATGTGATTATTTGCGTGAGGGAACACGCAATCTTGTTTAGTTTGGGGAATTGTGTTAGGTGTAAATAACATATTTTTTATATCTTAAAATAACCCAATTAAACCCCAAAACAGGACCAAAATAGCAAAAATATGCTTGTTTTTTGTGTTTTGTCGTGTGCAGGTTTCGGATAAGTCAAAATATCACAAGAAAATCAGTCAAAAGCAAGCAAACAGGACTCGAGAATCAGAAGTACAAAAGGAAGCAAAGTTCAAAGCGTAAGACCCGAAAAGTCCAGCCTCAGTACAAAGATGGTCAAATAAAAGTTCAACCAAGCCCAATTCCCTTGCATTTCCCCTTTTATAATGTCACAAGGGCCAATCTTGCAAATCCCGAAGTTAATTTATAACCTTGAAAAAAAGGGAAAGAAAGAGAAGGGCTAATACGTGTAAAAATGCCAATCCTCAACGTTTTAATGTCTCAAAGGGCGCCAACCTCTTTTTACTATTCATGTCTCCAGTTTTTTATCTTCCATGAGTAATATAACAAAGGGCCTATAGATATTAAAGTGTGCTGTTGGGTCAATTCATGAGCCTCTAACACAAATGCAAGGCAAATTTGTCTTAATCAAGGAGATAATTATCTTGGATCAAGCCAAAGGCACGTTCAACATGGTGAAAGCCACACATTTTTTGCTGGGTTTTTGTCTAAAAATCTCTCACAAAGAAGCACAAAAAGTCACATCAATGGAATGACACGCTGACAATCCTCAGGTGTCCATTTGATCAAAACGGTCACAAAGGGATCTCCAATGATTGAATAAATGAATGGAGAGATTGAAGTTTGGAGAGCAGGAGCTAGTGATTCATAGAAGTTCATCAAAGTGCGATAAATGGGCCTCATTCTCACACACATAAGAATGCGGCTTTATTTGTTTTTATTTTTTGTTCGCTTAATATTCGTTTTTCCTTATATGTAATTTTCTTTTTCAAGTATTGTAATCAGCTTCTTTAATTATTTGAAATTCAGTTTTTTACGTATTTTAATTCTCATTTTCTAAGCTCTCATTTTAAGTCATAGTATTTTATAGCTTAATTTGTCTAAATAAGCTCATATTAAGCCTTTCAGTCCTATAAGCTGAAATGAGTTGTTTGTTTCAGTTTAATTTTTCTCAAACCTTAAATCAGTTAAAACTATTATGGATCTATATTGTATTTTGAGCTTTTGGAAGGGGGATATTAATTGGAAGATGATCCCAAGGATTTATACATCTCGATTATCTAAAATAGCTAGTGAGCTTGTAGCTGCCCTTTATTGGTCCTCTTGTTCAGCTAGAGCGAGTTTGTAAGTTTCTCTTTCATTCCTTTAAAATTCTAGTTTTAATAAAATGTATTATTCGTTGCTTTGTTTAGATCGGTTGTATCTTGTTATTCTCTTTGTTGTTTAGTGTTTATTTATATCTTGTAGTGTATTTAGGTTATGTGTTTTTTATCTGTTTTTTGTCTTAAATAGTTTATAGGAGCATTTGTTACTAAATTTCTGTCATAAAAAAATTCATAAATCAAGAATTTAGTTTAAATAGTTTAAGATCTTAGCATTTAAGGCTAAATCAGTTGTTTTAATCATGATTGTTAAGTTTGTATTTAGCTATTTTTTATCTGTTATTTTGTATTGTTCCATTTGATTTCTCTTTAAATGCTTACTCAAACCTGTACATTGTTTAAGGGGTGTTTGGTTTTAGTGTATCTTATTTGCACTAGCAGTACTAACATAGTTAGGACTGCTGAAACTTTGCACTAACTGTATAACTTCCCAGTTAGTACTTGCTTTCACAAGTTGAGTTTCTGTTAGCTTAAATTTTGGTAATCAGTAGTATTAAGTTTAGCTATAAGTTATTTATGAATTTAGACTTTAGTTTGCAGTTTCTAGTTTTTCATTGCTTTAATTTTGTTTCTTAATAAAGTCGAATTGCATCAGCAGTTTTTTCACTTGAAAGTATTGCTTGAACTTTTTACACTACCAGTACCTATCCTCTGTTAGTACCTGTGCTGTGTTCTTTGCTTATTTAGTACAGTAATTTTAGGATTATGTTTATAAAATTTGTAGAACTTAGGGTTTTTTATATAGCTTAATATAGCTTATTTTCTTTTGTTTAATTTAGTTGTCAAATATTCATAAATAACTAAAATTCAAATCGTAGGAGACTTAAAGTAGAGTCCAAAGTTGTTGAATTTGTTTATAAGTCTAGATTTTATAGCTTATTTAGATAGAATATAAGTAGTTTTATAAGCCCTTAAAGTTTTAGAGTCTAGTTTAGCCTTTTAAGCTTTTAAGATCATTTGGATTTAGTGCTACTTTGCTTATTTCCTGAGTTTGCTTAGTCCATGCTTAATTTCAGTAGTTTAAAAGCACTTCTAGGTTGAATTTGTTTTCATTTTTAGAAAAAGCACATCATTAGCTTTCTAAATCACTTTTCCTTTTTAAATTTAAGCTTTATTTGAGCTCACAATCGCTGTTTTAGTAAAACATAGGCCAAACCCCTAGTTTCTGTAACAGCTTATTAATAAGCTCTTTTTAGAGCTTATCTTTGAGTTTCAGACTATAGTGCTTTTGTTAAAGTTGTTCCCACTAGCTCCCTCTACAACTTTGCTTCTTTGAGTTTTTCATTTTAAGCACTTTTTCAAATCTCACCTTAATTCGGGCCTTAATTTGTGATCGGGGTAGATTCTCAGGGTAGAAAGTGTAACTTTTCAATCTTAGTTGTTTTTCAGTTAGTCCCTCCGTTAGTCTGTTAGTTTCTCTGTTAGTCTCCTAGATCTTTGCACCATTAGTCCATTAGTTAAGTTTTTAATTAGTTTATTAAGTTTTAATTAATAATTAGGGTTAAGTTTTAATTAGTTCAATTAAACTTTTATAAAAAGATAAAAATTAGGGCTTTTGTTTTTAATAATCTTCGGCAATTTTTCGTTATCTAGTAAAATTTTAGTTTACATTTTTAGGGATTTAAAATTTGTCTACTTGCTTAATTGTCATTATTTGTTGCTTCTTAATTTCATAGTAATAGCTTATCCAAAATATCTTTGTCCATTCAAATCAGGATCCGAACATAAAACGTGGTTTCAATTTCACTAGTCATTGGGGAAACGACCCGGGTGATCATACTTACCCGGTTAAACATACGTATTATATATTATATTATATATATCTTTGAGAGTGAATTTTATCAAGGGTAACTTGGTAACTTTCTTAATTACTCTTTTAAAAGTATTATATTTTATAAATATTTTTCGTGTGTAAAACTACCGAACCAGTTTTTGGCGCCGCTGCCGGGGACTAGTGTTTACGATTCCTACGTTTTTGTTTGTTGATTTGGTTTGAAGATCCTTTTGTCTTCGAAAGTTTCATTCTTGTATAAAAAAAATTCAAAAAAAAAAATCAAAAAAATCAAAAATATAAAAAGTAAAAAATATTTTCCTTTTCTTTTTAGTATAAGTAAAAGATAAAAAAAAATAGAAAAATCAAAAACATAAAAAAATTGTCCTTTTAAAAAAGAAATAAAATAAACAAAGTTGGTAATCGAACACCAACAAATAATATCTTCTATTGAGATATTATCATTTCAATTTCCGGTGAACTTGCACTTGTTCCCAAATCGTAATCAAAGATTTAAGACTTACCTTTTGTGTCACTACCAAGTACGGCTCACCTTGGAAAGCAATTTTCAAGAGCTACCGTGAAGTAGTTGATTATTTGGTTTAAGTCTCTTTCGTGTAACCGTTAAAATTCATTGTAAAAAAAAAGAAAAAAAATTAATTAGTGTAAAGTTTTGCTTTTTAATTGTTAGTTTTTCTTTTTATGCGCACTCGTTCGCAATCTCGTAGACGTCGACAACAACAAAATCTTCCGGTTGAACCAATTGTTGAACAAAACGTTGTTCCAATGGCCGACAATCGAAC
>BQNB010038780.1:0-43881 GCA_026074375.1 Tanacetum coccineum | reverse complement strand
TTTACCCACTTTAAAGATAGGTTCAGCAATACATGTTCTGATCGACTTACTCTTGACATGGAATTTCCCAATAAGTTATCCATTGATCAAAAGACCGATTTGGAAAGACCTTTTATGAAGGAGGAAATTAAAGGAGTAGTATGGGATTGTGGCTTAAACGAATCTCCGGGCCATGATGGTTTTACATTTGGTTTTTATCAATGATATTGGAGTCTTCTTGAACCTGATATTGTGGATGTTGTGAACCATTTCTTCACCAACGGATATTGTACTAAAGGATGCGATTCTTCTTTCATTGCATTGATTCTGAAAACTCATGATGCCAAGCAGGTCAAGGACTTTAGACCCATAAGTCTTATAAGAAGTCTTTACAAAATCATTGCTAAGCTTTTAGCAAATCGCTTAGTGATAGTTATGGGCGACCTCGTCAATGAAGTACAGTCTGCCTTCATTGATAATCGTCAAATTCTTGATGGCCCCTTTATTTTAAACGAGGTATTGCAATGGTGTAAAGCTAAATAGAAATAAACTATTTTATTTAAGGTTGACTTTGAGAACGCATTTGATTCTGTCCGATGGGATTTTTTGGATGATGTTTTGAAGAAGTTTGGTTTTAGTGATCGTTGGTATGACTGGATTCAAAGTTGTTTAAGATCTTCAAGGGGTTCAATTCTTGTTAATGGAAGCCCAACAACTGCATTCCAATTTCACAAAGGTGATGATCCCTTATCTCCATTTTTATTTATTTTGATCATAGAAAGTCTTCACTTATCATTCCAAAACGTAGTTAACGCTGGTATGTTCAAAGGAGTCACCCTAGATAATTCTTTACAATTATCTCATCTTTTCTATGCCGATGACATGGTCTTCTTAGGGCAATGGTGTGATTCGAATCTTAAAACCATCATTCGTGTGTTGGATTGCTTCTTCCGTGCCTCAAGTTTGCGTATTAATTTGCACAAAAGCAAGATTATGGGTATTGATGTGGAAAACTCAAAAGTTGATCTCGCTGCTGCTGATATTGGTTGCATGACGCTTAAATCCCTTTTTACTTATCTTGGTGTTAAAGTTGGTGGTCGTATGAGGTGCACTAATTCTTGGGAAGAGAACATTCACAAGATTCTTAGTAGGCTTTTGAAGTGGAAAATGAAGACTCTCTCGATTGGAAGGTGTCTCACTCTTCTTAAATCAGTTTTGGGTTTGATGCCGATTTATTACATGTCGATGTTTAAAGTTTGTTGATAGAAATATAATGCCTAAAAACATTATTAATATCTTTCACGTCTTTACGTTTTGATAATCACAAAATTTAAAAACGTTCAACGTAAAATTAAACGTAAACAAGTAATTAGGAGTAAATTCTCATTTCAACATTTACATCACTTAAAGGTATGAATAAATAAATGCTTAATGCATTTTATGATCAAAGAAAATTTTTATTCAACCTCAAAATTTTATAAAATATTGTAAACATTTTTATAAACATTACAAAACATTTTCTACATTTAAAAGAAATGTTTTATTCAAAATAAACATTTTAAATTTCAAATTTTCGAACCTAAAACGGCTAGAAAAAGTCCAGTAAACACCTCCCCTGAATAGGACAAAAAGGGGAGCGTCTGAAAATGGGCGGCCCCCTTAAATACATGGGCGGCCCCCTTAATTATAAGGGGGGCGGCACCCTATTTAAATTTAAGGGGGAAGGCATTGGACCCCGCTCCTCAGCTTTTCCTTTAATTTGATACTGGATATTCTTTAACATTTTTCTCACATTTTGCACTCATTCTTTCTGTTCTAAAACAGCCATTTCTCTCTATAAATCTTTGGATATTTAATCATAAAGCTTTGTTTCCAGGTGATTCAAACTTATTCCCTCAAGTGAAGTTAGATTAATTCCATCATCAAGTGATGAAGTATTAACACCCTTTGTGTGCTTAGATATCTTGTTGCATCCATATCACATATTTGTAAATCAATTGTATATCTTGTAAGTTGTGTGTAGTAGCTAGATCTTTACGATCTTTGTAAGTATAGTTAGATCATGGTGATCTTAACAAGTAGTGTTAGATAGTTGTAATATAAGTAGTGTGGTGAAGTGAAGTTTTGAAGATGTGAAGAAGTTGTGAAGTTGTAAAGTTGTGATGAAGGTGTGAAGTTGTGAAGTTGTGAAGAATGTGTGAAGTTGTGAAGAAGTTGTGAAGAAGTTGTGAAGTCATGAACAAGTCGTGAAGTTGTGTTGTGTTAGATTGGTTCTAGCTAAGATTAGAACTCGACATCTAGCTTTGTGTCGTAAATTGGTGTAAGCAACGTTGTGTACGGTTTTCTCCGCCACAAGGGAGTTTGTTGACATAGTCAAGAAAACTCCCGAGTTTGGTGCTCGAGGAAGGGAGTAGGGCGAAGAGGTGCTTCGTTACCGAACCACTATAAATCCTCGCGTTGTGGTTTGATTGTTCTTACTCTTATCTCTTGTTTTACTTTATCATTTTATATACTTATATTGTTCATATTGTGCAAGCGTTGAATTCACAAAAAGTCGAATCTAGGTTTTACAAACATACATAAACCTTAAATTAAAAAGCGGTAAAACTATTCAACCCCCCTTCTAGTTTTCCACAAAGTTCCTAAACAAGTGTTGAAAAAAATAGAGTCCATTCGAAGCCATTTTTTCAAAGGTGTAGAGTTTAAAGATCGGAAAATATCTCTAGTAAAATGGGATAATGTGCTTGCTTCTAAGGAGAAAGGTGGTCTTGGTGTTTCGAGTTTCTACACGTTAAACCGGGCTCTTATTTTTAAGTGGATTTGGCGATTTCGTATTCAAAATTCATTTCTTTGGGCTAGGGCTATTAAAGCTATTCATGGTGTGGATGGCAAGATCGGATGTCCTCCAACAGCTAGCTTTTCTTCTAATTGGATTGATATAGTTCGGGAGACATTTACTCTTCGTGATAAAGGCATGGATCTTCTAGGATTAATTAAGAAAAAAGTAGGCAATGGTGAGAATACTATGTTTTAGGAAGAGCCTTGGAAAGACAATGTGCCTCTTAAATCTTTATTTCCTAGATTATATGCCCTTGAATCTGTTAAGTCTATTACGGTAGCGGCGAAGGCTTCTCAACCTGGTGTGGCTTCTTCTCTAAGGCGAATGCCGAGATGTGGGATTGAGCAAGATTATATGGCGGACTTGTATCTAAAAATGGAGGATATCATCCTTCCTAATATGACGGATAGGTGGTTTTAGTCGTTATCAGGTTCTGGAGAATTTTCAGTTGCATCGGTTCGTAATTTCATTGATGACCATACTCTTGAAGATTCGGCTCCTAAAACTCGATGGATTAAGGTCGTCCCGAAGAAGATCAATATTCACGCTTGGAGAGTCAAAATGGACAACCTTCCCATGCGTTTTAACCTTTCCCGTAGAGGTATAGATCTTGACTCTATTTATTTCCCTATTTGCAACATGACAGCCGAAACTACTAGTCACATTTTTTTCAATTGCCCCATGGCAAAAGACATTTATAAAAAGATTACTAGCTGGTGGGATGTTAATATGCTGGAGGTGTCCTCCTATGAAGAATGGTGCGCTTGGTTTATGTCTCTTCATCTTCAGACCAAGCTTAAAACATATTTAGAAGGTGTTTTCTTCGTTACTTGGTGGACGATTTGGACTTTCCGTAACAAGTCAGTCTTTGGATCTTCTCCTCACACCAAATATCATATTGTGGACGATATTGTGGCTTGATCTTTCTCTTGGTGTAGATCTAGATGCAATTCAAATTTTAGCTGGGTCGACTGGCTTAAGACCATCTATATTGGTGAACCAAGACAACCGATCATGAGCTATAAGACAAGAAATACCCAATATTATATTCAAATAATACAAAAGAAAGAAAGAGAAACACACAACCCGATTGGTATGTGACCTCCAAATCGTTGAGCCAACCTTACCACGTGTAACATTTTAGTTGTTGTTGTGTTGTTTTTTGAGAAAGAATCAATGGGATAAGCCGGGTCTGTTGTTTGGTGTGTATGGATGCAAGAGAAAGGAACAATACTGCTTCTTTTTTTCCAGTGAAATATACAAATGAGATAGTTGACTTTCTATACTTTATATTTTAGGTTGTATTTTTTGGACTAAGCATTAATTGTGACTAATAAATAGGCTTATCAATTTGGTGTTAAGATATTTGGGCTTAATTATATATATACACAATTAACGACAAAAACACTGTCGTTTTACACTGTAGCAGCTATAGTGCTACAGTAATCAGCCCGTTGGGCTCTCACTTTGGGCCGGCCCATTTGAATTTTTTTTTTTTTTTTTGCAACTTAAAAAAATATATATATATTTGCTTGCCACAAAATATGAAAAAAAAGGTACTTATTTATTCAGATAAAAAAAATATCCGTCACATGAGGCCCAACACATAAGCCCATATAAAAAAAACTATTAAACATGAGACCGAAAATAATTTTTTTTTTGTTTTTTTTTAAAATTTGTATGCACAAAGTAGGAGGAAAAAAATATTACAAAAGTTTCGATTTATTCAGAAAAAAATACCCGCGAAAACATCTTCGATACCTAATAACTTTAAAATAATCGATATGGTCACAAACGTACAACCCATTATATTAAAAAAAACCCATATAGAAAAAAAAACAACACTTTAAACATGAGGCCCAACACATAAGTCATATAAAAAAATTATTACTAATATACACATTTGTCGACAAACTAGCCTAAAATTCGCATAAAATGTGGCCCAAAATCTGGCCCAAAAAAAGATATCGAACCGTTCCAAAAAAAGAGAATATTCGGGAAAAAATTAACCCGTCCCAACGCAATTTTTTTTTTCCCGAATCGTACAAAAGAAGAAAATATCCGGAAAAAAACTAGCCAAAAAAACCAAAAAAATAGCCTAAAATCTGACCAAAAGTAAAAAAAATACAAAACGAACCCTCACCTTTTAACAAAATTAGCCCGTCTCAACGCAAATTTTTTTCCCCGAATCATAAAAAAAAAGAAAATATTAAAAATTAGCCCCGCCATAACGCATCGCCCAAAAAAATACCCCCGAAACGTAAAAAAAAATTATTCGGGAAAAAATTAGTCCCGCCGCAACGCGCGGGTTCTTTTGCTTCTTGTTGTTACTCATTTGTTGATGTTTATACTTTATAAAATTTTGTGAGCTAATTTTTGGCATAGTTATTTATTAATGGTTATCTTTGGTGTTTAAGTAAATAAATTAAAGATAAAAAAATAATATTATATGTTAGGTTGGGTTGTTGATAAATGATAAAAAAATTGAGATTTGTTGTATATATAGATTGTATAGGTGGAGGGGTAAGAAAATACTATATTTTAATGAGAGATTGAGTTGTAAGGGATTGTGAATAATCATAGCCTAAGAACCTGTTACTTATTTCTTTGTAATTGTTTGTTTTCTAGCGTCTTGCTAGTGTTTTAATAAAATCCGTTGTTAACAAAAAAGAAAAAAAAGGGTCGTATCAAAGAAGTTGTTACTAGTGTATTGTAAGAGGATTGTTGATTGAAGAAGTGGCGCACAGACAAATCTGGTATTCAACCCCGAATCACTATAAATCTTTTTATTTTTTCTCTTGCCTAACTCTTTATTATTGTTTTGAATGATTGTTATATAAGTTAGGAAGTCAATAAGTATCTACAAGTCGGTTATAATGTATTCGTGTCAACGTGACGCACCATTCTATATGTACGAACGTCTATATATGCACACACGTAATGTGAGTTAATTTTTTTTTATCTTCATTGTATTTAGCGAAAATTACCTAAATAGCCCATTGGAAAACGAGCTATCCCGCAGTAACCCATGCTATTTTTTTTCGAAAATAACCCACTAAATCGCTACCCATATGTAGCGATTTCCTCGAATGACACGTGTCACCATATTACACAACATAGAAATTAACGAATATTTTGAATTTGTAAATTGCGCAAGCCTGATAACAATTTCAGAAAAAGATGTCAGTGTGGGTCCGGCTTTAATGCAAATCGCGCTATTCAAATAGCGATTTTGAGAATATTTCAAACAAGTTAGGTCACCCGCGCTCTGCTGCGGGATGTTTGGCGGCCGGTGTTTTCGGTTGGACGTGTTAGAAAGTATGTTTTTGTAAAAAAAAAATAAATAACCGGGTCGTTATAGCAACGACCGATTAAGCCTGTTTTGGGTGCATTCAATAAAAAAAAAACTAACGTCGACCGCTAGTGGGGAAAGGGGTATTCTAATAAAAAAAATAACAATGAGGGCAGTTTTCGTAATTTAACACATAGTGCGAGGGGTGTAGTTTCGTAAATATTTGAGGGGCTATTTCGTAACTACAAAATGGAATCAGGGTCGGGGCGTGGGTTAAGTTCTATTGTTATTCATGAAAAAGAAACAGACTGATGACTCAAAAATGTGCGAAGAGTATTGTAAAATAAAACAAAACAAATTTTTTTTCCTAAAAACAAAAAAAAAACCGATCGGACCGGGTGAGTGTTGACCCGCGTATTAAAATGCACCCCTGGTCACAACCCGGTGCAGAATTAATGGACACTAAATGCAAACGCCATTTAAGTCATGCTTTAAAATGTTCGGTACATTCATACAAAAAAAAACAGACCATTGCCAAAACCAGTGCGAGAGTATATTTAAAAAAAGAAGAAAATTTTTTTTAGATCCTTTCTACAACAACCAAAAACCACAAAAACCACCGCTTCGTACCGTGACGGGATTGAGCCGGCATCCTTAACCAGCCCCCCGGTCCACCCGGTAGAAAAACAAGGCAAATTAATACACTTCCCCCCTTTTTTTGCGCCCCCCCCCTATACAAACCCCCCATAAAGCTTGGCCCTCCCCGGCCCCCCCAAGTACCCCCCACACCCTAAGTAATCCCCCCCCCCCCCTTCCAAGTATATTCCACCACACAACCGAATGGCTCCGACAGTGCCAGAGGGTATTTCGCGGAAAAAAAACCAGTGAACATTATCTAATTATAAATTTTTATTTAGGAAAAAAAAAAAAGAACGGGACATTACGGACGAGCGAGGTTAGAGGAATCTACTTACGGAACAACAACCCCCCCCCTGAAAACACCCCCGCAGACTCAACACAGGCGAGAGGGTACTTCCGATAAAAAAAAAGTACAGTTAATTTTAAGAAATTTTTTTAGAAAAAAAAGGTTAAAAAAAAGGTAAAAAAAAAGTCAATGTAAAGGAAAAAAAAAAGGGCGCATTAAATTTCGGGTCAAAAAGGGCGGGTTGCATTAAATTTTTGGCGGGCCGGGTAGGCTGCCTTTTGTATATAGTAATAATCTTACTTTGATTTTATAAAATTAACCCTAAACTTTTGAATATTTACAATTTTTTTATATAACAAATTTTATTCGTCAAATATCTAGCAAATATCTATCGAATTCGTTAATAAAAAAAATATAGTTGTGAAAAGCTCTAAATTACGAACAAAACGAACCCAATATTGATATGTTTTTTTTACTTACGTACGATTTTATAAAAAAATGTTAAAGTTTGAGTTAGCTAGAGGCCGACACGTGTCATTCGAGGAAATCGCTACAAATGGGTAGCGATTTAGTGGGTCATTTTCAAAAATAAATAACGTGGGTTACTGCGGGATAGCTCGTTTTCCAATGGGCTATTTAGGTAATTTCCGCTTGTATTTTTATGTATATATAAGAATGTGCGACTTTCTATGTGTACATGTATATAATATGTCGCAAACTTTAAAAAAAAGCGATTATGTATGTGAGAAGTCCATAGGTAATTTGCCTAACTCTTTATTTATGCATTTTGGATATTTTTATGTATTTAGGCAGTTTATTTGTAACAAAATTATTTTTCTAGAAATAATATAAAGAAACTGTTCGATGTTTGAGGAAAAAGTAATTGGATAAAATCCGTTGGAAATTGTTATCCTCACAAATAACTGCTGACCAATCAGGCTGTGACACATAGCCTGATGTCCCCACCTTAACATGTGCCCCTGGGGCACATGTTAGAAAAACCCTTTTATGTATTTAGGCAGTTTATTTGTAACAAAATTATTTTTCTAGAAATAATATAAAGAAACTGTTCGATGTTTGAGGAAAAAGTAATTGGATAAAATCCGTTGGAAATTGTTATGTAAATTTGTGCGAAATTCATCACAAACAATCTGTCGAAAAACAGTGGGAACAAAATAAAATACCTTGGATATCCGTACAAAATCACTACCAAAAAAATTATGAGACATTTGTTGAAACGTATTCGTGGGTAATTAAACCCACATATTACTGACAATAATATCAGTGGGAAATAATCAAAGCTTTGTCGGAAAGTCGGTGGAAAAAAATTCACACAAGATTTTTACAAACGGAACAAAAGCCTGTGAAATGTGTGTGAAATGGCCTTTTCTTACGGATATTCCCACAGATTCAACCGTGTGAAATCCATGTTATTGTAGTAGTGCAAAAATATACTGAATATGGTAATTCCTCATGATAAATCAATATCATTAAGCCATAATAAATAGTGTACGTGACTTGTAACATATGATAACTAACATGGGCTATGCCCGTAAACACATAATACGCAATCACGAACGGGGCAGGGTCAACATAAATCCACTAGGCGGATACTCCCCCGTAGTCAAAACGGGATGTCTTCGTACGTTCAAGTTGTCACAAAACTAGAGAAACAACATACTTAGAAGCTCTTTTGTGAAAATATCTGCATACTAAAAACGAGAGGGGACATGAAAAATATGTACCTGTCTCGAGGCCACATAATCACTGATAAAACGAAAATCAAATCAATCTCAATATGTTTAATACGCTGATACTAAACCAGATTAGTAGACAATAATAAACAAGTGTGGCATCAAATAAAGGAGCATGCAAGTCATACAAAAGGTTGTGCACTCAGGGTGTCTCAGCCACGAAATTAGCAACCAACAAAATAAGGTGACTTGTCGCTTAGCTAACCAAACAGAAGAGTATCCTCAAGAAAAACAAAATAACCGGAGGTAGGATGACGGGTGCTCGAACATCGTGCCAAATCGATATCTATGTAGGCTGTAAGCTATGTCATAAAGGAGACATGCAGTCGAAGTCCATGAGCAATAACCGAAGTCCATGAGCTATATAGTATCACGAATGATAACAAAAAAATGCGCTTCAAAGCAGTATAATGATGCATTATGCAATATGTAATTTTTTTCACAGTATAAAATACAATGCATAAAGTATTGAAAAGTGTAGGTATACATGCTCTTAACTTGAACCAAACTAATAATCAAACATGGAACTTTTGTAGTGATGTACAAAACAAAACTCAATAAGTCAAATTATGACGTGAATTATTATGGTTTTGTGACCAAATTTTTTAAGAATTAAATTCGAATTTAAATAGACTTATATCTTACTTTTATTGAATCACTATATATTAGATCATTATTTATAATGGTAAAACATTAAACCCACAAACCGGGTTAGGCCTAATTATCCACTAATTATATCATATGATTAAAATTTTAAATAATTGATTCCAAAGTTGGGATGCCTTGTTCATTTCTAAAAAAATTATCAGGATCAACTATGGACTTCACTAGTACAAGCCTCTCAAAATTAACCTCTTTCCAATACTTCACCCCATAAACCTTTCCTTCTTCATAACTAATTTTCCCATTATGGTTCACACCAATGTCCAAGTCCCTATAATTGAAAAATGCTTCTCTAGGGTTCTTGGACACGTATGGAGTCATGTGCTCATGCATCAACCTCGCATATTGTAAGTATTGGTTTGCGGCTTCGGTCCCTGCATCTTCCCAATATGTTTCGTATTCAATCTTAGCAAGGTTCCCTGCTCGGTGCGGGTATGGTTTTGCAAACTCGGATATCTCATTCATCCGTCCACCTAAAGGATTAAAAGTTATCATTTGATTTTTGAGTTCTTTCATCTTATTGAATATGGATTCCATCCCGTGTTTTGAGATAGGCGATTTCAAAAAATCCGATTTGATCTTGAATGGTCTATTTCGTTTTGATTGTTGGGATCGAGATAGTAGAGCGTCTTTTGACGTCCCCATTGGGTGACCTGAAAAAACCAATGTTGACTCTCAACCCAACTCATTTCTTTACAGTCCGACACTTGCAACCCTAGTTCTGGGAAACTTTTCTCCATAAGACTCATGAGTGTTGTGGTGTTTCCTAAAAATAAACTACGAAATCTAGCGAGTATCGTTTTGTTTTCCTTTGTGTCATTAATTACATTGAATCGCATCCGGATGAAGAGATTGTTGTCCAATTTATTTGCAGTTTGAAACCATTTGTTGGCAATGTTTATGATGTCGTCTTCGGATGTTCTTTCCAAATTAAAGAAAGTCACTTGAGGCGGAACTTGAACCAATTTAAAGGTAAAAGAAAGAACAACACCAAAACTTGCACCACCTCCACCCGTAATAGCCCAGAACAAGTCCTCTCCCATCGACTTACGGTCCAAAAGTCTTCCATTTACATCAATCAGCTCCGCATCTTGAATTAAATCGACAGTTAGCCCATATTTTCGAATCATGTTACCATAACCTGCTCCGCTACAATGACCTCCAACTGCAACTGTAGGACAAACACCTGCAGGGAGGGCATGAGTATTACTTTTCTCCGATATTTTATAGTAAACTTCACCAAGGGTGGCACCGGTCTGAACCCTTGCGATTTCTTGTTCGATGTTTACATCAACTGAGCGTAAGTTAAACATGTCAAGAATGAAGAAAGGGGTGGCTTCATCAAAGGAAAGGTAAGAAAGCCCCTCATAGTCATGACCCCCGCATCTTGTTCTCATTTGCATGCCATGTTCTCTGGCACAAACAACGGAGTTTTGAATGTGAGAAACGTGTGTTGGAGTGACGATCAAGGATGGTTTTCTTCTGGTTGAGTTATAGAAACGTGGGTTTCGAATGTATGCTTGATATGTGGAAGAAAATGAAGAGTTATTAGGAGTGTAGATGTTCTCGGTGACTGGAAAGTTAGATTCCGATCGACTACTTAGGCAGTTGATGAAGAAGTCTGTCACATAATCTGCAGAGGATTTGGTGGAAATAGATAGAAGGAGAAATGCTAAAATTGAGAATGCCATGTTATAGTAAATATGCATGCATGATGGAGGTTTAGATGTGATATTTATACACACACGAACACATTTTAATATTTTGTCGCTTAATTGCATTACTCAACATTTCGTATATAGAAAAATAAACTCTCCTAAAACATTTTGTATCTAATTTATTCTTCATCCGATTATTTAACTTTTCAACTGCAATAGTTAATTTTTTTTAGAGACGAGATAATATAACCAAGCTATCTATGGATGGTAAGCTTTATAGTGCTATTTTTTTTTAATGTGTATCATTTAAGCATTTCTACATATTTTTCCACTTAAATCAATTGTGTATGTAACTCTTGAATACAAAGTAAAAGCGTATGTCATATTTTGAGTTTAACAGAAAGATACAATGCGTGCACTCAATATTGTAGCATATAAAACTATCAAAAATGATACTCTGCTCTTGTTAAGATGTCTGTAGAAAAGATGTCTGTTCGAAAAAAAAAGATGTCTGAAAAAGAAAAAACATCAGTTTATTGAACTTAAAAATTACATAAATTAAGAAAACTTATAAGTTTTATACTGGAGCGGCAATATTCATTAAGCTTAGAAGGAGCTAGAAAATTAAGCTAACAAGGAGCTTGATAGCAAAATTACAACGCAATCAAACAAGATGATACTGGATCATTAATCCAATCTAGCCATATCGATCAGTTTTACACTTTTATTTCTATGAATGATCTAAGCATGTGTGTCTTTGTGAGCCAGCTCCAGGTCAAAGTCATTCATGTGTATAGGCTATATTGTTTAATATTTAACTATAATATTTGAAATTTTAAACTTCACTTTAAGGCTTCTCACTAGTGGTGAGCATGGTTCGGTTTGGTTCGGTTTTTGTATAAAACCGAAACCGAACTGAAAAATTTTGGTTTTTGATTTTACTTTTTATACACTTTATTCATTTTCGTCTAACTCTTATCTTCTCTTTTTAGTACACATTTTGTATTTCTATGCCAATAACATCTGGGCTTTATACGCGTCGTGATACATAAAAGCTATGATTCAGAACAGAAATCGAGTTAGGTATAAAATTGTTGGTTTATGTAGTTGGTATACGCACTCGTTAAAAAGAGTACTGGGAGGTGTGAGCCTATTGGGGGCACACACGAAAAACATTTAGAGCACGCTTAAACTTCATGAAACGATTCTATGTAAACCATTCGGACAATAAATCGACTAGACAAGACCCTTGTGGTTTCCTAATGTAAGATCGGCAAGGAGAGGGTTTCTAGAAGATATTTCCGATGTAAGAGTCCTAGGTTCGCGGTTTAGATGAAGATGATATGATGGAAAGACGATGTGATGAGTATTAGAACTTGGGTTGAGTTCGGATCTGTCTTGTACTTATATCATCAGAGAGTTGTTTTTATTCTACTTATCTTGAGTGAGACTTGGAGGCTTATTTATACCTCTTCTCTTTATCTTCAGCTCTTGGGCACGACATAGAGTTAACACAGAATAACAACAACGCAAAATTCTGCCTTTCCTTCTCTTTAAAATCGCAAATCAAACTCCATAATCCGAAAACAGTCTTGTATTTCGGTTTAAGTTGCTCAAAAACAGTTTCTATATCGGTAGATTGGGTTTTATTGGGCTATTAGTTAGAGATTCGTGAACCGACCTAGATCACTTCACAGAAGTTAAATAGTATGGGGCATATATATTGTCAAGGTGTGACAATCTGGTTCGGATTCGAGTAGGGGTGTGGATTCTATTTCGGTTTGTACGATGTAGCCAGGTTACAAGTCTCGAAGTTCGGAGTCATACCCTAATTGTTACCTTCTCGTATTTATATATTTATAAAATTATCGGTTCTATTCCAAGAGTGGGTTTTGGATGATTCGGTTCAGAAGCACTTGTTTACTTATTGTATTGGAGTACACGTGAGGTTTGGATAGATTCTGGGCCGTGCTTGTTTACGTGTTATGTGTGAGCACTCATAGGATCGGGTGGCCATTTCTAGTAAGACTAGTTTCCAGATTTTGGTTTCATAGAGCTTGCTGGGGTGTCTACGAGGGTATGTTTTCCGATTTAGAATTTTAATGTCTTAGAAATATGTTGGTTTTTTATGTTCGTTTATTTATTTGTACTAGACTAGACAGTCGTATCCGTCTGCTTACTTCGTTAGAGTTAAATTGGTTAACTTTTGATTGTTAGAAAGTTTCTGATTCAGTGGCTTGTCACGGAGATCAATTAGTTTAGTAATGTTATGAAATACATACGGATTTTATTAACACTCGTCTAGGTGCTGCTCATTGAAATTGGATATATTGGTTATTGTTATCTCTTTTGTTAATTATGCTAACGACATGCAATCCTTGCAATAACTAATATAATCCAGAACCTAGATGATACACAACACATAAAATGAGATTAAAAAAGATAGTAGAGATTAAAAATTAAATGTTAATTTAAGTTGCTATGTTAATCATTTTCTTTTTTATCTCGGCTGTAAGACTCAAGCGATCAATCATGTTATTATGATGTGTATGTGGCGTTCTAGGGATCACTTTTAAGCAGAGAAAACCTAGAGAGAGTCATATGGGTTTTCTACCAGTGTTGGGGAGACTCTTTTGGAAGAACCGAGGTCATATCCGGTGCGATTTACTGCTTTATTCAAAAATCATAAGAGCGGTATTCAATAATGTTCCTCAATTTTCAATCCATTTTTAGTCTGTTTTTAATTGCTTATATGTGATATGGCCTTGTGTCTTAGTCAATATTTGCAAAATATAATTTTATGAACCTCTTAAAAACGAACTATACTTATAGTGTCTAGTAATATGGATTGAACTTGTCTAAGTTTAAATGTTAGCGACGAAGTATGAATTTTCTATGTGGTGCATCTGTGTGACCAGTCTATGTGTTATTTTCGCTGTAAGATCGGCGGTGTTTGGAACAACAATTAAGGATAATGGACATAAATTAATGTAAATGTGTGATTTCTTGTGAAGCTTTAGTTTTAAGCTTGCGCATTTATTGGGTTGTTTATGCAGCCGGTGTCTTTAATTTTCATCTCGCCGGGACTAAACTTGGCTTTTGGGTAATATGAGGGTGAAATTATTGGATTTAACTCTTGTAACTTAGGGACTAAGTACTGAGTACAATTATATGGTGATTCTGATCAATGTGTAATCCACCATATATTAGGCAATCAATAATGCTGATATTATTATAAAGGGGGTTATCGTATTAATCATTTCAGATTGCCTCTCATTAGGTCACTAACTCTGGAGTAGTTCACGTGTCTCACCCATTTATGGATTATAAAATATTAGACGTAGTTTAAGGCGAGGATTAATGAAGATTCCCTAATGAACGTCAGAGGGTTTTTAATACGCTTAGCGTGACCTGTTGTCTCGCTTCTATGAGTGACGCGTCCTTAAAGTTGGTAGCTACCTATTGACACATTTGAACAAAAAAAGAGTTTTGAATATACCAAATCAAAGGTTAACAAAGATTTGTATACCAAAAAGGTTAACAAAATATTTTTCTTAACTTTGTGCTACAAGTTGTTTTGCATGCTTCTTGTACACGGTTTTGTATTTATGTGTATACCCTTATATGAAGTTTTAAGTCTCTGTCAGCCAAAACTAGAACACGTGCATTTGGCTTAACCACTCTGGTCAGACCTTAGGGCCTTGCCAACCCATGGCGAATTTTTTCATAGGTCAGATCTATGTCAATTTTTGCACGTTCTTTTTTGGTGGACTTAAATCGAGTTACCTGGTCAGACCTCGGACCCGAGGCATAAGATGAGACCAAATATGCTTTTGACATTACTATAAGAGTTACTAATGTCACTAGTCTCATAAATCTAAGAGTTGCATTCCATGCAATTAACGCTCGTCGCTTACCTCTTGCCCCACTTGTTTACACGTTGGTCAGACCTTCTGTAATAAGTGGGAGGTCAAGTTGGATCTTAGCCTTATTAGTAATTAATTAGGTAGTTAATTCTCTCAAGAATTTAAATTATCGACAATACTAATATTTGAACTTTTTCTAATTGTAGATGACAACCTCGTCAGCTATCAATTCGGTCTTCAGGGGCTTCTTCAAGAAGCAAAAACTGACTGGACCCAACTTTATTGATTGGTATCGACAACTTAGGATTGTACTATCAATTGAGGATAAGTTGAATTACCTAGAGCAGCCACTTCCTCCTGCTCCTGTAGCACCTGCAGGTCAGCAAGTTGCTCCTGAAATCCTTGCAGCTCATACTGCTTGGGTGAAAGGATCAAAAGAGATTGATGGACTCATGCTCATGACCATGGATTCAAAAATCCAACGGAATCTGGAAAACCTCCATTCTTATGACATGTTACAGGAGTTAAAGACTCTATTAGCTCAACAAGCTGAGCAGGAGCTTCTTCAGACTACGCGAGATTTTCACTCTTGCAAACAGGAAGAAGGGCAGTCAGTTAGCTCGTATGTTCTAAAAATGAAGGGCTATATTAACATTCTAGAGCGTTTAGGGAACCCCGTGACACTTGGCCTTGCTGTGAGTCTGATTTTAATCAGTTTATGCAAGGAATTTGATGGGTTTGTGCAGAATTATAATATGCATAGCCTGGGGAAGACAGTTAATGAGTTGCATGCTATGCCAAAGCTCTATGAGCAAACTCTAATCCTGCCTAAAAACAACGCTCCTGCTCTGCATGCTATTCGAGCGGGTAAAGTGTAGAAAGGTAAAAAGCAAAAAAAACCGCAACCTGAAATGGCTGCCAGGGGATAAAACTAAGGGAATGGGAAAAATAAGCACGCTTATACTCCTGAGCCCAAGATTCCCCCTCCACCCAATAGGGAAGATCCCGTAAAGGACTCAATCTGTTATGAGTGTGGTGAGACATGACACTAGAAGAGGAACTGTCCTCAGTACTTAGCCGAGTTGCTGAAGAAGAAAAAGAACGCAGCCTCTAGAGCTGGTGGTTCAGGTATCTTTGCTATATAACTCAATACTTTGCTTAATAGATCATTGATCCATGACACTGGTTGTGGTACTCACATTTGTAATACAACGCAGGGTCTAAGGGCAAGTAGGAAACTAAAGCCGGGGGCTCTTAGCTTGTATGTGGGCAATGGTCAACGTGAAGCTGTGGAAGCAATTGGAAACTTTGATTTATCTCTCCCTAGCAGATTAGTTATTGTTTTGAATAATTTTCATTATGCTCCTTCTATTACTAGAGGAGTTATTTCAGTTTCCCGTTTGTACAAAGATGGTTTTATTAACCGCTTCGTGAATAATACAATTCAAGTTTCTAGGAATAACATGGTTTGTTTTAGTGCTATCCCAAGGGATGGAATTTTTGAAATTGATTTGTTTAATTCTTATGCAAATAAAAGTTCTATATATATTGTAAGCAACAAAAGAGCCAAGCTAGACTTGGACTCTGCTCTCTTGTGGCATTGTCGTCTTGGACACATCAGCAAGAAACACATTGAAAAGTTGCAACACGATGGACTTCTCAATTCAACTGACCTTGGGGATTTTGAAAAATGCGTTCCTTGTATGTCTGGAAAGATGGCAAGAAAACCTTACACACATCAAGTGGAAAGGCCCAAAGACTTACTTGGACTAATACACATCGATGTATGTGGCCCTTTTAAGATTATGTCAAGACAAGGAGCAAGCTACTTCGTCACTTTCACTGACGACTTTAGTCGTTATGGTTATGTTTACTTGTTGAAACATAAATATGAAGTGTTTAAAACTTTTAAAGTGTTTCAAAAGGAAGTAGAAAATCAACTCAGTAAGACCATAAAATTGCTATGTTGTGATCGTGGGGGAGAATATATGAGTCAAGAGTTTTTGGATCATCTAAAGGATCATGGGATTATCGCCCATTGTACTCCTCCTTACACTCCACAACACAATGGTGTATCGGAGAGGAGAAATAGAACCCTACTAGATATGGTTCGATCTATGATGAGTCAAACAACTCTTCTAAAGTCCTTTTGGGATTATGCTTTTGAGACCGTTGTACGCATTCTAAATATGGTTCTAACTAAGAAGGTTGAAAAGACATCATATGAAGTATGGCATGGGCAAGCCCCTAAGCTGTCTTACTTAAAAGTATGGGGTTGTGAGGCACTTGTTAAGCCAGATACTCTTACCAAGCCTGATAAGTTAGAACCCATGTCTATTAAGTGTATCTTCATAGGATACCCAAAGGAAACAATGGGATATTCTTTCTACTTCCCACTGATTGGCCGTATTCACACCGTAAATATATATAATATATAATAAAATATAAAATATATAAATAAGTATAAAAATCAACAAGATCAATTGAAATTATTCAAGAAGATGATACGCATCTTTACTAGACACTAGCCATAAATCATGAAAAGGATGAGTCTAGAAATGGATGAACTCAAATGATATCATTCCCATTCGTAGGTCCACAAGGATACCCAGTCCCCACAATCGCACGTGTTTATATATTTGATGCTGAGGACAATTGGGGATCTCGGTAAACCCGCTAACTATAAAGTTGCATTGTTAGACCCTGAGTATGATAAATGGCTTAATGCTATGAATGTGGAAATGCAATCCATGAAAAACAACGAAGTTTGGATCTTGGTTGAACTTCCTCCTAATGGCAAAACCGTTGTAGCAAGTGGCTCTTAAGAAAAAGACTGACAAGAGGGAGCTGTACACACTATAAAGCTCTTCTTGTGGGGGGGCCCCGAAGGGCTATAACTCAAACCCCAGGGATTGATTAGAGAAAACCTTCTCTCATGTTGCAGACATTAGAGCTATTAGATTTCTTATAAGCCATAAGCTGCGTACTATATGTATGGAGATTTGGCAAATGATGTCAAAACTGCCTTCCCCTCAATGGTTATCTCGATGAAGAGGATTTTACATGAGCAACCTGAAGTTTTTCAATCCAAAATAGCCAAAGCCGAGAATGCAAAGCTGAAACGTTCCATTTATGGGCTTAACAAGCATCAAGGCAATGGAATAGCGTTTGATGATGAAATAAAGAAATTTGGTTTCAGTCAAAATGCTGTATGACCATGTGTATATCTAAAAGCTAGTGGCAGTAATGTACTGTTCCTAATCTTGTAATGTCGACGACATATGATCATGGGAAACAGTAATTCCCAATGTTACAAGAGATGTCAAATCCTACCTTGGAAAGTGTTTTGCTATGAAAGATTTAGGTGAAGCTGCATATATTCTTGGAATCAAGATCTACAGAGATAGATCACGACGGTTGATTGGCTTATGTCAAAGTGCTTATATCGAAAAAATCTTAAAGCGATTTCACATGGAGAATTCCAAACGTGGGAGTATCCCCTGGCAGAAAAGCAAAATAGAGTAAATCACAAGGTGACTCTCAAACACCTGCTGAGTTGAAGCGCATCAAAGTGTCCAAGATGCCTCTCTGTGTGTTCTATTATGTATGCTGTGAGAAGTACTCGCCCTGATGTTGCGTTCCGCTCAGAAACATAACAAGCCTAATCCCAACAGAAATCCAGGAGCTTCACTGGACTACTGTTCATAACATTCTGAAGTAACTCAGGAATAATAAGGACATGTTTCTAGTTTACGGAGGTGATCAAAACGAGAGCTCAGGGTTTCTTGCTACACTAATGCTGTATATCTGACGGATGCTGATTGACCTCAAGTTCTTAGACTGGAGATGTGTTCGTTTAATAGAGTGCAGTTGACTGGAAGAGTGCCCAAGCAAAGCATTTTCTTCTACTCCATCTGCAAAGCTGAGTATATTGCTGCCTTTGATGCTTCTAAGGAAGCCGTATGGGTTAGGAAATTCATTTCTGGGCTGGGTGTTGTTCCCACAATTGAAAAACCCATTAATATGTATTGTGATAATACTAGGGCATTCGCTATAGCTAATGAGTCTGGAATCACTAAAGGTGCTAGACATGCACGTGCAAAGTTCACTACCTCCGCGAAGTTATTGAAATTTGGTGACATAAAGTTAAGAAAAAGTTTCCACGACAGATGATAACTTAGCTGATCCGTTTACAAAAGCGTTGGCTTTTCCTAAGCATTCAGAACTTACTAGGAATATAGGAATGCTTCCGGGTAGTAGTTTCATGTAAATCTGTGTTTATTAGTTATTTGGATAATTGGGATTGTAAGACAATTTTATTTCGATGAATAAAGATACGAGGTATTTGTTATCATTCATTAAAATTGTTTGTCCTATATTTGTCATGATTTAATCCATGAATGAATTTATCATACTAAACATGTCCATTGTCGTTAAACAATATGGGAGTATTGTTACATAAGGCAAAGTGAGTATTGTTATATTCTTTGAATAGATGGCAGGTTTCCACCAAACTCATATGTTGACACTCAAGGGAATGCGTATTGGACACCCCAACCTCGAATGTTTACTTATGGATCAGTGTCATAAGTAAAATTTGAAATGTTAGTTAATCATCCTTAACTTGAGAATGCAAACAAGAATTCTGGTATGTGTGGATATCACTTTTTAAGATTCTATGTCAAACGTTGTCCTAAAAAATTTATTTATAAAGAATATTATTGAATGATTGAAGCAGATTCACAACACTTGTATTCAACAAAGAATTGTTCCTCCACATGAGTATGTGCAGGAATAATACCTTGGCGCCCCTCCAGATTTAATCAGATAATTGTTTTGTCCGAACCCAAAGGGTAATGCAAGATGAATCTATGATTACATTTGGTATTCTTGTATTGAATTCATAACGAGAATCTAAATGGTATAAACTATATGAATGAGTTAGGATTCATATCCATGGTTCAAACGGTATTATGAACAAGGGATGAGTTATAGCAGACAAAATAACCATGCACTGAGAATGTTTATGAAACTTGATCTCGACAACTTCTAGTGTTTAAAAACGAATGTGAGTGGTTGCTAGACGTTTCCGTCGTTAGTGAAATGGGTTATCTCTACTCCAACTCCCAAGTGGGAGCTGTTGGTTTATGTTAGTTGGATACGCGATACACAACTAGGAGTGTGTGAGCCTATTGGGGGCACACACGGAAAACATTTAGAGCACGCTTAAACTTCACGAAACGATTCTATGTAAACCATTCGGACAATAAATCGACTAGACAAGACCCTTATGGTTTCCTAATGTAGCCGGCCAAGGGAGGGTTCTAGAAGAGTTCATTAAGTGTCTAGGTTCGGTTTAGATAAGAATGTAAGGAAGAGATGTGATGAGATTAGAACTTGTAGAGTTTTACTCTTATCACAAGTTGTTTTTTCCCTCATTATTTGAGTGAGACTTGGAGGCTATTTATACCCTTCTTATCTCAGCTCTTAGGGACGAAAATAACACAGAAAACACACACCAAAATCTCTGCCTTTCCTTCTCCTCTTCAAAACAGCCGAATCAAACCCAAATCCAAAACAGTCTTGTATTTCGGTTTTAGTTCAAAAACCATTCTATTTCGTTGAAGGTTATTGGCTATTCGATTAGAGATTCAACCCTATGATCACTTCCAGAGGGTTTATAGTACTGGTATATATATATTGTCAAGGTGTGACAATCGTCGGATTCGAGCTAGGGGTCGTGGATCTCTATTTCGGTTGTACTGTAGCACGGTTACAACCGAATTCGGTTCAACCCTTATTGTTACCTTCTGTATTTCGGTTCTATTCCAAGAGTGGGTTTAGGTGATCGGTTTTCAGAAGCACTTGGTTTACTTATTGTATTGGATACACGTGAGGTTTGGACTAGCATCCGGGCGTGCTTGTTTACGTGTTTGTGTGAGCACTCATAGAGGTGGCCATTTAGTCACTAGTTTCACATTCTTGGTTTCATATACTTGCTGGTGTCTACGAGGGTATGTTTCCTATTTAATTTACATGTCCCTTAAATGTGTTTTATATGTATGTTGATTATTTGTACTAGACTAGATCTATCCGCTGCGTACTCGTTAGAGTTAAATTGGTTAACTTGATTGTTAAATTCCAACATAAAGTTCGTCAGCTAGCGATTATGAACTTAGCTATGGAATTTGAAAATGCAAGCATAGCTAAAGATAATCTAAAGAAAGCATACGATGAATGCAGTGACATTCACAAGAGAAACGTGCTTCGATTGACACTTATTTGAAACAAGAATCTGATAAAGATTACGAGATACATAACGTCTTGTTTAGAGAGACGACAAAAATAGAACATCAAATGAATAATAAAGTTTGTTAGGATGCATGTAAAAAACAAATAAGACTATTGTTTTTAAATTTTGTATAGTTTTTTAAATTTCGTATTATAATTTGTATTTTTATTAGAATGAATGAAATGGATACTTTTCCCCCAACGGATACTTTTTCCTTTATAAATACCCCTCACTCTCACTATTTCTAAACACAACTTCATTTCAAAAACTCTCCTCAACTATTATTTCAAAAACTATGGCTACTGAACCAAATGACGTGAGACTACAAATCCTTATGAAACTTCAAGAACAATTGGATATGGAAGCCGCATTGGAGGAGCAAATGTTGACTTGTTTCGTTGCTTTTTAGAACGAGTTCGACTACGTAGGTCTGAAATAATCAGTTTGGGTTCGCAGCCTGATAATCTTCTTGTCAACCAATGTCGAGAAATTCTGAAAAGGCTCACAGGAGCCGACATGCGAAACGCATGAAGATGATGGCGGCAAGGCACGAGTTGCATCGCAACATGGCTGAGAAAGAAGAGGTCATTAGGAAGAGGTTATTAGGAACTATAGAGAAATGTAAAATGTTGTTTGATTTCGTATCGTGTTTTAGTTTTCGTATTATTTTTAAATTACGTATTGTAATATGTATTTCGTACGTTTAAGTAATCGGATTTTATTTTATGTATTTTTTATTATTAATAAATCTTAATTTTGTTCTTAATTAAAAAAAAATATATGTCGTTTTACTGTGGCTAAAATATTACATGTAGGTAGCCGGAGAGACAAAGATGAGGTAGAAAAAAAATGTAAGTCGTTTGATGTCACTACTGTGGGTAGGCTAACAAACTCGTAATAATAAGTTGACCTAATTATCGGTTAGAGGCTAGGCAACTTATTATTCCTGTACATTTTCTGTGTTCAAACAAATATAACCATAATTCTATGTTTATTTTATGAGGGCTAAAATAATATTGTATGCATTATGAAAGTATATATATACTTTGTCTGCTAAATGAAGTAATTTCATTTCGACTTGATTAAGTTACTTGCACAAACATGGTATTAAGATCAAAACTTTTCTTTTCTTATAACTAACTTTATTTCTGTATAAAAAGCATACAACTATTTCCATAATAGATAGACAATATATATCTACATTCTTGTTTAAATATGTTAACCGACACGTATTTGGGAGTGTCCAAATTACTTTCTCCACCACACCTACTTACAAGCAAGTGGACAAGAAATCTAAGATAAATTGATGCTAAAAAATACCTACTTGAAAAGAAAAGCTTATCAAAATATATAGATATCCTTAATCATTATTTATTTATACGCTAGAATAATGGCTATTTTTAAAGGTTTGTTCACCGGGTGTCAGTGAAGGAATCAAGGCTAAAATGACTGGGTCACAATTTTCCTTTTTTATTGGAGTACAAAAAAATACGATTTCCAATAAAAAAGATCGAGTTTAATAACTACTTTCCGTATTCACTTGGACTAACTTAGCAACAACTAGAAACACAATCTGTTAAGACGAGTAAAAGAAAAGGAAAGAACTATGGGCGCGTTTGGTAGAGAGAATTTCAGAGATTAGAAATGAAGCAAGAATTGAATTTCTTAGAAATGAAATCCAGTAAGAAAGTTTAATGAATTTCGCTGTTTGGTAGCGTCAGAGATTTGATAAAAAGATAATTATGCAAATCTTTTTTTTCCTTTTAAAAAAACTAAATAGAAAAATAGAAAAATAAACAAATAATAATAATAAGAAATATTATTATTATTATAATAAATAATATTAATAATAATTTAAAAGAAATAATAAATAAATAAATAATAAATAATAATACTCCATCTGTCTCATATTAATACTCCCTTCAGCGCAAGATCCTTAAACAAATATATGCCCCAAGTCAAATATTGATTTCGCATATAGGTCACCGGAAAGAGAAAATTTAAATGACAAGAAAAATGTAAATCACCTGATGTTACTACCATAGGCAGGCTAACAAACTCGTAATAATAAGTTTACCTAATTATCGGTGACAAGCTAGGCAACTTATTATTCTTATACATTTTCTCTGTCCAAGCAAAGATAACCATAATTCCATGTTTATTTTATGAGGGCTAAAATAATATTGTGTGCATTATGTTATAAAGCATTTTGACACAAATATTAAAAAGTGAAAAAGTAAAAACTTAATTTTAATTAAGGAAAGTATACTCTACATATGAGGCATTATAGTAATACACATTATAAAAGTGAAACGACGCCGTTTTTGCGGCTTGAAACAGTAATATGAACAGTACCCGGCCCACTGGGCTCGGGTACTGTTCATCGGCCCAAAAAAAAAAAAAAAAAAAAAAACTTTATAATCCCGCTCTCCTTCTTTGGCCAAAAATAAGAAAAAAAAAATTACGGGACGTACTCTCATTTTTAACTATTTACGGCTTTCTATCGGCCTGGGCAAAAAAAAAAAAAAAAAAAAACGCGCGATTGCCATTTAATATAAGAACAAAAGAAACTATCAAACATGAGACCGAAAAAATAAACCCGCACAAAATAATATGAAAAAAAAATTGCTCATTTTACTACGTCGTTTTTGACTTGCTGCTACAGTAAAATGAACAGTACCCGACCCACTCGGCTCGGTTACTGTTCATCGGCCCGGGAAAAAAAAAAACTTTATAATCCCGCTCCCCTTCTTTGGCCAAAAATAAGAAGAAAAAAAATTTACGGGACGTACTCTCATTATAGTAATACACATTCGACAAGCCGATACAAAGCCGTTTTGATAGTTTCTTTTGTTCTTATATTAAATGGCAATCGCGCGTTTTTTTTCTTTTCTTTTGTTCTTATATTAAAAGAAACTATCAAACATGAGACCGAAAAAATAAATACGCAATACAAAAAAAAAATACTCGACACAAAATAAAAAAAGAAAATTACAAAAGTACTGACTTATATAAAAAAACCACTATTAAACATAAGACCAAAAAAATAAACCCGCACAAAATAATATTAAAAAAAAAATTTGTTCGGCACAAAAGTGATACGACGTCGTTTTTTACGTCATGCTACAGTAATATGGCCACTTTTTTTTTATAATACGCAATATAAAAAAAAATATTTAGATCAAAAAATACCCGCGCCATGAGGCCTAACACATAAGCCCATATAAAAAAAACCACTATTAAACATAAGCCCGAAAAAATAAACCCGCATAAAATAAAAAAATAGGAAAAAACAATTAAACCCGCAACTATGCGCGAAAAATTAACGTCCCGCAGCAACGCGCGGGTAAACATGCTTGTTGAGGATTACTAGAAATGTTGAAAACTTCAATGGGCTGGACGAGTTGTTCAAAAACTGAGGAAACATGATGGGTTGTCATCAATGGGCTGTTTAATTTAGGAATTACTGTAGTATACACACAATAGGCTGTCAAACTTCATCTACACAGTACACACTATTGGAAATAATAGTAGCAGTCAAAAAACTCAATACACATAATTACTTTGGCGGGAATGTTTTAATTTTTTGAATTTCAAGTTCAAAATTAAACACAACCCAATGCCTATATAAACAAGCCATGAACCCTTGATTCATATCATTCTCTTTTTTATTGCATTAGCACAGCGTCGACACATGGAACTCGAAAATGAATTTAACATTCATGTCGTTCTTGAGGTTCGTTTTGTTTAGTTTACTACATTCTGTGAAATGGTTTAACTACGTCATGTTTACTTTGAACTCATATATTGTGTTTTGCACTTATAGGTTCATCTCGCTCCGCAACAAGCTCCTCCCCCACAACCTGCTCCCCCACAACTTGCTCCACATCCTAATCCTTTCTTCAACCCTAAGTTAATTAACTAGAATTGGGATGACATTATTGTCATTTCAAGTGATGATGAAGGTGACGAGGAAGAGAACATTCCATCACCAATTAACTGGAGTTGGGATGACATTATACCATGTGCAAGTTATACAATGTGCTCCAGGTGTTGTAGGAAAAAGAACCTAAACATGTATCGATTTTAACCAGAATAATGCATTAGAGTTTGGACCTTGAATCATGTATTGTGATTTTCATTTTAAAATAATGTAAATGAGTTGAATAAAAATAACATAGTTTGTGGTTAACTATTAAGTATTGAGTTGAATAAGCATTATACATATTGTGTTTGTTTAATTGATGTGTTGTTTAATCATGCTATTTTTGTTAGGCAAATTCGAACACAAACACCAACTCTCATACAATTGATGTTCATGTCAATGTCGAACAACACGCCGGAGCTACAACGGCAAAACTTGATGGGAAATGGGTAGACTTAGTTCGTAAAGAGATCAAGTCATTGTTGGACATAATAGACTCTGCGGAACATCGAATTGAAAGTGATACCAATGTTGTTGAAGGCTTGATGAAGCTTGTTCTACAAAACATGAAAGATACGGCTAAATGGATGGAACAACTAGAGCCATATTTTACCTAATAACTTTACTAGGTAATAATGAGAAAACTTATGTCATTCTTATGTCAATTGTCCTGTGTTATGCATGTCCAACTTTATTTATTATTAATGAAAACTTTTGTTATTCTTATGTCAATTGAATAGCATGATGTGTAGCAAACTATCTCAACTCTTTAACGAGTTACAATCCTTGTAAAAAAACCAAATGTGTATTAGAGAACTTGTTACACAAGCTAGATGTGTAGAAAAATAGATTGCCATTTAATATTGTTTATATAAATATACAACCTTTGATTAGACATAAGAATTAAATCTATAATGGCTGAACATGGGGCAAATATATTTTCTTAATCTTTACAAAAACTTGCTACAAAAGGTTTCCCCAATTATGATAAAACAAATCATCTATTTTTATAAAATTATTTACCAACTAACAATAACAATATATGTTGTCATTTTGAAGTTTTTTTTAATTCGTGTACTATATAAGCAAACATTTCGACTTACAAATTTTGAACCATACATACTATACCCAACAACAGTTATTACTTATATAAAAAAACAAGCATAGTTGCTCGCGCGTTGCTGCGGGGCGGTGTTTCTTTTATTACAGATGTGGGTGTTTTTTTTTTAATTTAAGATTTCAAAGTTTTATAAGTGTGATTTGCGTGTGCTAATTTTTTTAAAATTATGTGGTTAAAGGTTGATTTTTTTGGGTATTTGGGTTTTTTTTAATATAATTTTATAAGATTTGGGTAAATATGTGTTAACCATGATTGCCCGCGTGTTGATGCGGGCCGTTAAATTTTTAATTTTTTTTTGTATTTTGTGCGGCTTTATTTTTCCGATCTTATGTTCAATATTTTTTTTATATGGGTTTATGTGTTGGGCGTCATGTCGTGGTATTTTTTGATCTGAATAAGTCAATACTTTTGTAATCTTTTTCTTATTTTGTGCCGAGCAAAAAAAAAATTTATTTATTATTTTTGTGCAATAGTTTCTTTTTTTTTTACATGGCTTATGTGTTTGGTCTCATGTCGCGGATATTTTTTTATCTGAAAAAATAAGCACTTTTGTAATTTTGTTTCCTATTTTGTGGCGAGCAATTTTTTTTTAAAGTTGCCTAGTTAAAGGAAAAAAAAACCAAAAAAAAAAAAGTCAAATGGGCCGGCCCAAAGTAGGAGCCCAATGGGCCAGTTAATGTAGCACACTGTAGCAAACTATGTCAAAACGACATAGTTTTATTCCACACAGAGTATATGTATATAATACATAGAATGGAACACAAAGATGCTTCTCTTGAACCTGTTGTTCACCCTCCCGTGGCCAATCCAACTGATGCTTCCATCGACGTTGAGGTAAACGACATATACCATTTACCTATGATAGTCTGATCTTGTATTTTCATATTATTTACTGGTGTAGTCCCCGAAACAAGTATATGTGTGATCCTCATGTTTGCATAATTATATACTGATAAGTTGTTGTTATATAAATGCAGGTAAGCAAAGAAAAAAAATGAAACACTTACCACAATATTGCATTTCGTTAATTATCTGCCGCTAGGAAATTATGCTGCTAGGAATTTATGCCACTAGGAATTTTCGCTGCTATGCGCGGGTACTCGCCTAGTGAAAGTATATATCTAATTAAATGAATTAATCTCATTTCGACTTGATCAAGTTACTTACACAAATATGGTATTAAGATCAAAACCTTTCTTTCCTGATAACTAACTTTATTTTTATATAAAGAGCATACCACTATTTCCATAATAGATAGACAATTATATATCTACAATCTTGTTTAAATATGTTAACTGGCACGTACTTGGGAGTGTCCAAATTATTGTATCCGCACACCTACTTACAAGACAAATGGACAAGAAACCAAGATAAATTGATGCTAAAAAATACCTACTTGAAAAAAAGCTTACCAAAATATATGGATATCTTTAGTCATTATTTATTTATACGCTAGGAAGAATAATGGCTATTTTTAAAGGTTTGTTGACCGGGTGCCAGGGACGGAATCAAGGCTAAAATGACCGGGGTCACATTTTCATTTTTTATTGGAGTACAAAGCAAATAAATACAAAAAAGAAAAAACAACGATTTCCAATAAAAATGATCGAATTTAGTAACTACTTTCCGTATTCACTTATTGATGGACTAACTTAGCAACAACTAGAAACACAATCCGTTAAGATGAGTAAAAGAAAAGAAAATAACTATTATGTTTCTTGGTCCATAACTGCTTTCCGTATTTACTTTTTTTGTTTCACTTAAGGCAAGAAAAGAAAGAAAAAGAAGAGAAATAAATAAAAATTGTGTTTTTGAGTATCACATAAGAAGGGGAAAAAAAGAAAAAGACTTAAAAACAAGTTTTTTTTTGGAACGGCAATTTGTGGCTACATGACCTCTAGCCCAGAAGGCGTAGCGAGCCCACACAACCAGGTTGGGTCCAGCCCAGAAGGCAATGGCACCCTTCCCTTTACACACGCGGGAGGAAACCCCTATCGCCTTAGACAAGACTCGAACATGAGACCTTGCATAGGAGGGGAAAACTTCCATACCATTTGACCAAATGACCGTTGGTACTTAAAAACAAGTTATTTGGTTGATTTTGAACAAAAGTATTTTCTCCAAAAATTATGGTAAAAATATTTATTTACATTACTTTACTTTTCGTTCCTAAAAAACTTGAGAATCAACATTAATTAATCTCTTATATATACGTGTTGTCTGTTGATTTGATTCACCTTATTTATTTAATTAGTCCAATTTTTCTAACGAAAATAAGATGATCATTTTAGTGCATCATGGATAGATTGAAGATTTTCATTTTTTGTTGGCTCGAAATCATGGTGGGTGATGATGTTAATCATGGTAAATGACGAATGTTATGCTTGAAACTTTTTTAATTTCGTATTTCATTCGTCTTCTTTATTTAACTGGTTCAATTTCCTTAACCAAAATAAAATGGTCAAGTGAATCAACTTTTCATGCAAGGAATGCATTTTACCGGGGGACCCTCCGGTCCAAGATCCTTAAACAAATATATGCCCCAAAGTCAAATATTAATTTTAGTTTTACTTACTGGCCCCTTTATTGACAAAAAATATAAGAAAATAATAAAATAAAATGAATACGTGACATCTCAAATTCTCAATTGCTCCTGAAATCTCAATATTTTTATTGTTTTCTACCATGTATATAGTCCCTCACATAGCCATATCTTTGTTTAACTTTCACCTTTTATAATCTTTATTTTAGAGTAAGATGATTTGTATTATGAGTAAAAGTTTATGCTATTTAATCGAAATTTTACATATTTCGAATCAACATCACATAAACAATCTAAAAACATCATGGCAACATAAGATTTGGCGCCAAATTGTTAGTTGATTACAAGTATGTGTGACTTCTTTATTGTAATTTTTAGGATCCTAAAATTGTAATTTTCTAGTGGCCAAAAACATTGTAATTTTCTAATGGCCGAAAATATAAGATTTGGCGCCAAATTGTTAGTTGATTACCAGTATGTGTGACTTCTTTATTCGTGGGATCATTGTTGCATGAATAAGAGAAAAAAATGATTGATTCCTTTCTAACCAAACAAACATCGCTGTCAATAACTAGCAATCACATTTACAACCATAAACACAAGCTATAAGAATACAAGACTTTGTAATTTCATAGCACACTACAAGTGTAATGATATATCGAGTGATTTTGATAAAAAAAGAAAAAAAATACACACTTCGCATTCAAATACACGAAAATAAATTAACGGGAGAAATGAAAAATCTATAAAAAGCAACAAAAGAAAAAAATAATTATTAACGAGAGTTAAGTATCTGCAGACTTAACCAATATGCCAAACCAATGTGACAAAGAGAGTTTCTATTGAAAACCTTAATAGTCCACATTTCATTTTTGGGATGTTCTAATTTAATTGTCCATTACTAATAATAGATAGAGAAGTTTAATTAAGTTTACTATATTACCCTTGTTTGAAATTATTATTAATAATTTTAAAGAAGACATTCATTAATTAGCTAAGAGTAAAACTGTGATTCTGTCAAAAAGTAAAAAAGAGAAAGCAATAATAAATATATTTTTCTTAAACTGTATGTTTTTTTGTCGGGAGACAATAATTTGAGACGAAATGAGTACTTTTGTTATTTAAACAGCTGTCTATGAGCAAAATTTAAAACACAATCAATATTTTGAAGACAACTCAAAAGTGGTAAAACATTTCGTAAAGGTAATTGACCACACTGCCCTCATCTTGTACCGCTGACTTATCATGTCATGTACCAATTTAAGATTATTAGCTAACTTTCTTGATAATTTTCTGTTTTAAGTTTTTGGTTATGTGATTTTGGTTATCATGTGCATGTGCTAAGTTGTTGGTCAATTTCAAATGATCAAATTCGTAAGTTGTGCATGTCACACCTCTAAACGGGGCCTTGACGGAATGCGTGTTCGGGCGCGTGACTCATAATATACATCACACAAGATCAAGGGAACGACCACTAATGGACGTTTTGAAAATCATAACTCGTTGTATTTATTAAAAATGGATAAGTCTTACAAGATTTGAAATGAAATTTAAAACGTTGCGGAAGCGTAATTAAGTTTTCAAAAGACAACGAGTATGAATGATATTAAAGTCTTGAAAGATGATATCATATTGCACGTAGACTCCACATAGCACATCAGATGAGTCCAAAGCTAAGCACTTGAAAAACATGCTTAAAATGTCAACATAAAGTTAGTGAATTCATAGGTTTAAGTAAAGCATTTGCGAGAATAAAAAACGTTTAGTGAATACTGCTTCACTCATAGTATTATGAAAAGTATTTAGCAATTTGAAACGTTTAACAAAAGTAGTGTGGATCACAAGTTATAAAACGTATGTGACAGTTATAACAGAATCAACTTCACATAAAAGGTATTTATTAAGCTCATAACACCGAAGCTCAATTCACGTTGCATATGATATGCCAATTGAAATTTCTTCCCTACAGATATCTGACCAAGATCACCTAACGAAGTTCGACATGATATACATTCGTTGGCCTGTACAGTCCGTCAAGTACCCGAACAGTAAGAATTACCAAACCCGGATGGGGATTATTAGTCCCAATAGATCTATTTATTCACTCGCGCTCACTTAACCAACTAGTCGATTAGAGGTAATTAACGGTTCATGACAAGATGGGCAAAAATGTGGTCTGTACGCTTAACTTAGGGAACACGTAAACAGGGAAATTCTCATGTAAATTACTTGTGTCCAAAGTAAAAGTAACCAACGTATTTCAAAAGAAAGGCTTTAAGTAATTGCATCCATAAGTAAAATAAAGTGTAATATCAATCATATAACCGAGTTTGCAAACGAACATATATTTAATTTTGAAATCATTAGAGTAAACAAGTTTGTAAACGAGCATGTTCTCACCCCAAAAGTTATAAGGTAAATATAAAACAAGTAAAACATGGGGCTATGAACTCACCTTAAGCAAACGATGAGATAGTAAATCAACGAAGAGGATAAAGTAACCTAACGACTCTAACCGCGACCTAATTATAAGACGCGCTTTAGAACGAGAAATAAATAACAAAACATTGTATAAGACGCTTATAAAAGAGATAGACATCCATATGTGTTTGTGCTTTAGTTTATTTAACAAAAACATGTCTTTACGAACTCATTAGGTTTACATAAACGTTACGCCATTCTTACAAAAAGTTACCATTTTCAGAAAGTTACTATTTTAGGAAAGTTTCCATTTTAGGAAAGTTTTTAGTTTCGGGACGTTAATACCGTCCTTTATAATCGTTAAGTCCATATTTTCAAAAACGCCCTAACGAAACCTAAACGTCTACCTTCCACGTCTATCTCGCTAAAACTTACTATTTTTAGTAGTTTTCCATTTTTAGAAGTCCCGACATCCCGAACGCCAACGTTGTCTAATAATAATAGTTGTTAAGTCCATTTTACGCCTAAACGTTCTAAAGTATCCTAAACGTCACATTTTCCCTTTTTACTTCGCTAAATGTGAGTTACATTTATTACGTACTTTCCATATTTAGAAATCCCAAACGCTATCCCGACAACATGTTTATGACCTTTCTAATGTCCTTAGTGAATATATAGGTGTTACTATATGTTTCGCCCATGTTTTTAAAGCTCAAACAAACCCGAAAGTGTTCGAAAACTCATTTTAATATTTCAATCAACAACCACATTAAAATCTCCTGACATGGTTTTGTAATTCTTAAAATGGTCATAACTTGGTCGTTTTAAGTCCGTTTTCGACGATCCTTATACCGAAACGATCAGGGGAACATATACTATCATAATATTTAGGTTTTAGCACCTTAAAACATTTTTAATCACCCCTTAACCCACTTATTAATTTTGAATAGATTTGCATACTTAACCAAACGCTTTCAAAATTCAATCCAAACTTCACAATAGTGCCTATTCTAACCTAAACCCTATTCATGACTAATCCAACATCAAAACTGCACTTATATCTAGCCTAATCTCATCCCCATTAATATTTCAACACACTAATCAACACATCTTTATGTGTTTTATAAAACCCACTTGATTAGTTTATAAAATTATAACACAAACACATGGATGTAATGGATCTTTATGCAAGAACATAAACAACACAAGAAATAAAAGAAAGAAGATCAAGAGAGCTTACAAAAGATGAAGAACAAGTAAAAGGAAACAAGATCTATAAAATAAATCAAGATCTTGCAAAACCTCCAAAAATTATTTGAAACCCAAATTCTTTGATTCTTGATAAATCTTAAAAATTATTGGAATGAACATTGGAAACACCTTAGAACCTTTTAATAACCAACCTTGAACATAAGATATTAAAGAAAGATGAAAGAAATGGAAACCCTAGGTGGTGGGTATGGAGCCGTGACCTCAAGAAAGCAAGGAGGAAGGTATTGTGAAGTTCATGTTGCTAGAAATGAGATGAAACCCTAAAGGAGAAGTATGTTATGTTTATATAGGGGATTCTTTAGGGTTTGGTGATACTTGTGTTGACTAGTCAAGCAAATAAGAAGAAAAAATATCTTCCCTTGGTTTAATTAATGTGGGACGTGGGCTAGGATCAAGAAGAGTAGGGTGCACCAATTTTTGAGCTAGCAATGAGGATATACTTGAACGATGGCTTGAGTTAGATTACTACACATAGTTTATGGTTAGTTGTTTGGTCAATACTAGTCAAAGAGTGTAAGACTCATGCATAAGCCAACGAAACATGAGGGGGTCACTATCCAAGTCTTACACATACATGTGAGGGTGTTTTATTTAAGTCTTTATCTCCTCCTTTTATTTAGATGCATGATGAAAATTCAAAATTTAATCTTAGGGAGTTCGTGTGATAATATCTTGGGTTTACATGCAAAGGTGGTAAGTTTCTGAGGTTCCGTTTTACATAAAACGCTAAAAACGCGAAACGTACACGAAAAACGTAAAAGTTGAAAAAGAAAGTATACGTAACCTACGTAACACTATAGAATGACCAATATGAATAAAATATGAGTAGACTTAATTTAGTCCAGAGTCGGAATGCGTCTAATGACGTTTTTTAGTTTTACGGGGGACAACTTCCCGGTTTTAGGTTAAATTTAAACGTAACGTATAAAAGTCAAAATAGTGATCAGAAAAGTTTAAAATAATGACCTAAAATTTACAGGGTGTGACATCCTTTCCCTGTTAAAAGAGCTTCATCCCGAAGCTCACGGTGTAGTATTCGACGATGGTTTAGGGCCGGCGAAAAGACGTGGATATCTCTTTCGGATTTGATCTTCACGTTCCTAAGTAAATTCAGGACCTCTTCATGAATTCCAACGTACTTTCACAATTGGGGGGTATGGCTTTGTTTTGAACGTTTGACCTCACGGTCCATAATTTCGACGGGCTCTTCTATGAAATAGAGCTTATCGTTGATTTTAATTTCATCTAACGTATAACAAGTGTATCGTCAGATAAACACTTCTTTAGGTTCGATACGTGAAAAGTACTATAGACTCGGCTTAGTTGATCTGGGAGTTCGAGTCGATAGGCAACGATTCCAACTTTAGCAATGATCTTGAAAGGTATAATATGACGTGGGTTTGGCTTTCCCCGTTTGCCGAAGCGTATCCTCACATCTGTGTAACTATGTTGGTGATTATGAGCAACTTGTATTTTGTTGCATATCCGAATGATCTTCTTAGTCGTTTTACGGTTAAGTATCGGGGCTAGTGCCTCGACCACTCTAACCTTGGTCCAACAGACGGGTAATTGACACTCTTGGTCATAGAGTGTCTCGAATGGTACGACCTTGTTGCCGGTGCGATAACTGTCATTGCAAGAAAATCTTATTAACGTAGATTAGTATTACAATTGCTTATGCGGTCAAGCTCGTAGTGTATAGTCTTCTCACTCTCGTGGTCAATAAACACAATGCACCTTGTACTGCATAGGTGGTGTCTCCAATACTTTAGCGTAGGTTATGTGTCAAAACGTGTTCGAGGAGTTCAACAAACTAATCAAATGGGATAGCAAACGAATACTTAAAACGAATACTAAATAAAATGGAAGACAAATACAAAGTATCCGCGATGTGAATGTAGGTACGGATTAAATGTTATGAGAATCCTTAAAGAAAGGATAGAGATAAGAAAACGTACAAAAATGAGAACTAATGAGTTGTACGAATGATCAAAGAAGTACATATCGAGTAGTATTACCCATCAAGATCGAAGATGAAATAATAAATGTAAATGAAGGAATCAAAAAAGAAGTACAAATCTCCAAAAGGAGTAGTTGTCAATGTAAAAAGGTTATATTGAGTATAACAATTTATTATTAGGGTACAATGATGCATGAGCAAAAAATGCTAGAATGAGAGATAAAATATATTTATGAAAAAGAAGTAATGATCATTGATCAATGTGTGACACCCGTGATTTGATCAGGTTAGTCATGCCTTTTAGAGTTGGCTAAGTGTTTATGTGCTATATTTGTGATCTATGTGACTTTATCTGTATGCATGATTATCATTCTGAGGTGCGTGTTCATCACATTTTTGAATGAGTTTGAGATATTTGAGGGTTATTTCCATTTTTGTTCACGTGTAGTGATAATGGAAATGAGTGGCGTATTTGCATGCATTGCTACGTCAATATGTGGATAATTATGTGATGGATTAATATAGAAAGTATTATATATTGGAAGGAAATTAGGTTTCGTGAAAATAAGAAGTTAGTAAGAACTTCCTAATATAGAAAAATATATTGGTGAAATAAAAAGTTATAAATAAAAAGTTAGAATGTAGATATTGCATGCTAAAAAGTTAACTATATATTATATAAATATGTATATATTTTATATATATATAAATATATATATATATATATATGGTCTATATATATAATAATATATATACTATATATAAAAAAAATGTAATACACGAATTATTATAACACATATATGTATAAAAATAAACATACATAATATATATATATATAAATATATAGTATATATATAGATATATATATTAATATATATATATATAAACGGTTAGGAAAAGAAAGAAAAAAGGGAGTTTTAGCTAAATACAAACTTGTTATTAGATAAGGATTAGGTTTTAGTTATCTAAACCTTTTGTAGAAAACCCTAAATCATTTTTTACCTCCTCTTCACCTTGGATCAACCGAAATTTCTCCAAACCCTAGGAAGACGAAAATTTTGATCAAACAATTTGGTGCATTAGATCGTGTTAAACCAGGTAAGAAGGCTAGGTAATGATCCCATTCTTGTTAATTCTTTTTAAATCATGTAACAAACATTATGATGGATCATTAAGTTTGATAATATTCTGTAATTAATTATGATTTAATCATGTTAGAGTGTTTGTGGGTCGATTAGGAGCATAATGATGCAAACGGTTAGGTATAAAACGCATTAATTCATGAGTTAGGGTTTGACATATTTTTAGGTCGTGTTCAACGAATGATATCTTGATGATAGAAACGAGTTAAGAGGTGAATCTTATGCCTAAATTATAGTTCAAAGAGTCTCGTTTTAAAAAAGTCCAGCCTCAAAGGTTTTTGAGGTCGGGAAGTTTGTCCAATAGTCGTTGCAAGAAAAGTTGTTAAAATAGTAAATACGGGTCAGATTTTGGTCAGAATTAGAGAGGTAAAACCTCCATTTAAAATTCGAATTAAGATTAGCCAAAACACAGAAGTCAATTTCTATATGTTTATTAACTTCACACAAAAATCTAGCTTCTTATTAGTTGTCTAAGTATTGTTAACAAGATCAAACTTTTTAGTGCGCGTTCAAATCCGAATCTGGGTACTTTTGAGTTGGGAATTTAACTGAGGCATTTGTACATGTGTATAGCTTTTGGGGAATATGAGATAGTTAGTAAACACCTAAGTGTACATAGGTGATTTATTTAAGAATTTATTAGGTTCGGTAGATAAGGGTTTAAAGTTAGAAAAGTGACACTAAAATTATGCGTTTTCGAGTAAAATGTAGTTAAGTAGACTTATGAGCAAATGAGAGGGTTAAAGTTGGGCATGGTGTTGGGGTAACCCATGGAGGCATGTAAACCCCTTATACATCCATCATATGATTGTTACATGGACTTAAGCATTTGGCTTAGTCGCATGTAACACGTTTATATTTTATTACGTAGTTTTGTGCTAGGAAATTTGGGAAGCTGCGTTGAGCATCAGGTGAGTTTCATAGTCCTTCTTTTTACGTTGTTTTTAAATTGGGATGGAAATAATGCAAATGGTTTTGAAATGTTTTAATTGTTGTAATTATGTGTTTTAATTGAGTGTGGACATTGTATGACTATTATATGACCTTGTGTTACATGTTGGTTGTGAATTACTTACATGTACTGTGTTTGGCATGTCAAGGATTGTGATTTACTTACATGTACTGTGTTTGGCATGTCAAGAATTATGATTTACTTGCATGTATTGTGTTTGGCATGTCTAGTGCTGTTGATTTGGATAGGATGAGTACGCCTACTCAATGTTTAATTGGATCGGAAGGGTACGCCTATCCAGTATATGATTTTGTTGATTTGATATGATGATTGGATTGCATGTTAACATAAGTTCATGATAGTTCATATTTGTCCTACCTTGCTTTTGTTAATCACAATAATTGATTTAAAGTTTGAATTGTGTGTCGTAAACCTATGACTCTCACCAACCGTTGGTTGACGTTTTTAAGCATCATTTTTAGGTAAGCATCATGAGGATCTTAAGAATAAGAGGAGTGGCTAGAGAGACCATAGGATGCTTACGAATTTTAATCTCCTAGTTTATTTCATGCATGAATGAATATTGAATGTTGTTGATTTGATTTGCTTAGGTTTATTTTGGATGTTTTGCATGTCTTTGTGTTGACGTGAACCCCCTTTGCTTCAATACAAGACGCCGGTTATCTTTTATGTTTGTTTGGGTATTTTTATGACACCTTATGTTTATACATTGGTTTCTTTTAATAATTGTAGTTCTCTATATAGACATCATTGTGTTGTGATGATATCCATTCTTGTTACGCCTCGCATTTCCGCCTTGGCGGGGTGTGACAGATTGGTATCAAAGCCTTTAGTTATAGAGAAGTAGGTGGTTTAACTTAGACTATAACCTAGGAGTCTTTTATATAGCTGCATAATATGATCTATATGTTTAGCTATCTAGGCGTTTTGTTTTCTTGTTTTTCTCTGTGTTTTATTTCGACCTACGGGCTACTCGATATCAAAAGATTCAGAAAAGGAGCCAATTAAGGAGGAGCCTATCGAGGGACCGAAGGAGGAAGGGTAGTTGAAGAGTCGGAGAAGGAGGTCGAGTTAGATCTCCTGTCGGATGCTCGTAGTTGGCTTGGACCCGCGGAGTCGGGTGACTTTTGCGAAAGCAAAGTCGAACCCAGGTGAGGCCTAGCATAAGCTTATTCCATCATTTACCTCAACATATTGCTATTATCGATGATTTCTTTTGGATATTTTGTATTTTCGGGCACTATAAGGCTTTTGTTTTCTTTCGTTTTCGATTTTATTTTTATATAAATAAGTATTTCTTTGATGGAGCATCGTAGTTGTGTAATATTAGAGTCGTGTAAGATGTGCAATGTGGTATATGTGCATATATGTGTGTTATCATTGAGATGTGTAGTCTTAGAAATAAGTACACATGTGAAAGGATGTGGTTATAATTATGGGTGGCCAACATAAATATAAAGGCATCACACACGTGGACTTGTGACCATGATTGCATTGATTGGTGTTTATTTGTTAGGTGATAGAGTAATATGTTGTGATATGTGTGATCATGATAAGGATGGTTATATAGTTATTGGAATCCTTCTTTTACCTGATGAGCGATTATGTTAGGCTCAGTTGCGTAGATAGTAAGTTTCCCTTCTATCTAATGTTTGCGGATACCCCAGATACATGTTATTACTGCCATTATTATTATTGAGTTGTTTGATTGCTCGATTACTCGTTCGGAGATCTTACTCCTATTTTAGGATTCCTGGTTTGTGCCCTGTCGGTACGGATGATCTATTTTTCCCATTCATCGTCTTGATATATATTGTTCGGATTTACTTCTTTGGATATTGGTACGTTTAACTTGGTTCTTTCCTTGCGTTTATTATTAATTTTTCTTCAAGCACTAATTGTTCATAACATATTAGTGTGGATATTTACTCCCTTGTTTTTCACATCCTTTAGTTTTTGTAACATGTTTACGACATGTGAATACCGATGCTTTTCTATGGTTATTATTTTGATCGTTAGTACGGATGAGTCATTACGTTCTTCTTTTGGTTCGTAATGTCATTGCATTAATTTCACTTGTAGGTGCTCATTTGACTGTTATTCTGATTATATGGTTCTTTGTACTTTCTTTCACCTTCAAGCAATAGATTGTGTTAGAGTTCTTATGGTATTTTGCAATCCCTTCTGGGTATTACGATTTCCTTTGTTGAGTTACATATTTTATATTGAGGACGAACTATAAAAATCCTATTGAATTATATCTTCATGAGGTTTGGTGAAAACTATTTTTGAAATAATTTTTACGAATACAACACTTTTATGGAAATGTCTCTTTATTTTTTTGAGAAACTTTGTTTAAAACAAATTTTATGAAACAGTGTGATAATTGATTGACTGTCAAAACTATTTTTTAAGATAATATTTATGAATAAGATATGATAATATTTTTATATGCTTGTTTTGATAAATTTTATTTTTATAAAAAGTATGTTTAAAGTAATTTATATGGGTAAGATGCGATACACTGTTAAATAACTGTCTCTGGATTTTTATGACAACCATGTTTGAAATGAATTTTATAAAGATTATATTTAGGACGATTCTTATATTTAAAATGATTTAAAAAAAACGACTTTCTTTATTGTTCAAAATGATTTTTTTTAAACAGTAATTAATTGGTTCTTTCGAGTAAAGTCGATTATTGGTATAAGAATTCTATCTTTCGTACTTATCATTGTTTGATATGTGTTCCTTTTGTCTTGGTACGCTTTGTTGACTTTTTGTGTTTGCGTTTCTTATATGTATAGATACTCTATCCTTTTCTTTTAAGGATTCTTATGATATTTAATTTGGATCAATTTGCACTTGTGAAACCCTTATATATTTTCTAGCCCTTGATTCGATATCCGTTTGCTACCCTATTCGATAGTTCATAATCCTTAGAATTCGTTTGATATACGTTTTATTCGACCAAGTCACTCTCCGTGGGGAGCACCTGTGTTGTTCAAAAAGAAGGAAGGTTTATTTCGAATGTGCATAGACTATCGAGAGTTAGACTAGCTGACCACCAAGAATCTCCCAGGATCGACGACTTGTTCGACCAGTTACAAGTTTTGCGTTATTTCTCTAAGATAGATATTCATTTTGATTAACATCAGTTAAGAGTACATAGAGAAGATATTTTAAAGACTGCCTTTAGGAAGCGGTATGGACATTCTGAGTTAACGGTTATGCCTTTTGGATTAACCAATGTACCAGCGGTTTTCACGGACTTGATGAACCAGGTGTGCAAGCCGTATTTAGACAAGTTCGTCATTGTGTTTATTGATGATATCTTGATCTACTCAAAGTCTAAGGAGGAACATGAGGTTCATTTGAAGTTGGTGTTGGAGCTGCTAAAGAAGGAGAAGTTGTTTGTCAAGTTTTCCAAGCGTGAATTCTGGCTACAAGAAGTTCATTTTCTTGGACACGTGGTTAACAGTAATGGAATTCACATGGACCCTAGTAAGATAGAGGCAGTGAAGAATTGGAAGGTACCTAAGACATCATCCGGGATACGATCATTATGGGGATTGGCAGGTTACTACCGACGTTTCATCGCAAATTTTTCTAAGATTGCTAAACCCCTTACTTCATTGACTCAGAAGAATCAGAAGTATGAGTAGGCCAAGGAACAATAGAAAGCTTTTCAGACGTTAAAGGACAATTTGTGAAATGCACCAATATTGGCATTGCTTGATGGATCCAAAGAGTTTGTAGTTTACTGCGACGCGTCGAATCAAGGATTAGGTTGTGTACTCATGCAAAGAGGCAAGGTAATTGGTATGTGCTTAAATACACATACCTTTTACCTAATAAAACAAGCTAAAGTGACCAATAATGAATGGAAACGACATAAAAATACATTATATTCGTTTGTTTTGTCAAATGCATTGTGCAGGTAACGGATATGTCAAAAGTGGACAAAAACAAAGCAAAATGGACAAAACCAAGCACGGGATTGGAATGAGCGTAAGAAATCGAAGCCGAAGGCGTGTACATCCTTAATGGGCCAACCCGTACCCATTTTACTAGGCCATGTCAGCCCATTAACATTGTATTTTTATAAACCTTAAACCTAAATTAAATAATCCACTAAATCCAATCCACAAACTCTTATTATAAAACCCTTAACCCATTCTAGCCCATACCCGGTCAAAGCCCAAAGAAACTTATAACACCAGGGTCAAAACACGGGTTACTGTACATCTTCCCTAATTTTCCCTCCTGTTTTCACCTCACCATAACCCAGGGTAAATCAGGCACGCTCGCATGCTTCTAGAAGGTTATCTGACACGTCTGACACTTAGGAGTCCACGCTGGCGATCCTAAACAATATGATTGGTTGGACTAACATGTACGTGATCCAAGGGTTGGATTTGAGTTTGTTATAATCAAGGGTTGAGATCAAGATGGAGGGAGGAGCGTCTCAAGGGCTAGAAGCTTCTTCATGGTGCTATAAATAGGAGAGGATTTCACACAGTTATGATCATCTAGTGTAGGAGTAGGAGTAGGGTAGCTTTAGCTTATTTTCCAGCTTATTTTAATTTTTTCAAGGTAATTTCCTTTTGAAGATTGTATACTTTTCATTATCAATAAAATTTTAGTTTCAGTTAAATTGTGTATTAAATTCTGTTTTTACTTTTTAGCTAAATTGTTCAATATGAGTTTGAATTTCACTTAATAAGCTATAAGCTCTCTAGTTACTCTTTAAGCTATTCTTAATTCAGATAAGCTCTCCTAAGCTTAACTAAATTAGCCTTTCACTTAAATTGTCCCTAAAAGTCATAATAAGCTAAATGGAAGATAAGCCAGAAACGGATGGGCTTATGGTTCTTACCAGCTTGTTTCTAAACAAGCTGAAGCTTGTAGATAAGCTCTATTGAGCATTTTAGATCCTTGTTTGAGCTGGGATCAAGGTACACGTTCTCTTTACATTTTAGCTTAAAATCTAATCAGCTTATTAAACTGCTTATTTCTACTTATTATCTGCTTATTTGTGTTCATCTAGTCTTGAATTAGCTTATTTCATTTAGTTTAGAGTTTAGTTTAAGTTTGAATTGAGTTTTCACTATATCTGTCCAAAATATAGTCATAATCTATTTATTAGTATAGCTTATATTCTAGGGCTTATTTTCCTAATATCTTTGCTTATATGTCCTTATTTTCTATAGTACTACATCTGTTTTTACAATTCAAGGCTCATAATAATCTGTTTTAGCTTTTAAATGGGTTTACAGATTTTAAAGGGGTGTTTGGGATAAGGGGTTTAGATAGGGTAAAATAGTGTACAAGCTGTTTTTGGTTTTCAATTTAGTTTACATAAGCTCTAATGGAGTTTAGGTACTAGTTTTTATAAACATTAAAATAAGTTTTGTTAAGTTCTTAAGTTTGTTTCATCAACTCTCATGTCTGCTAGTCTAAATGTGTCTCAAAATGCTTATTTAATGAACCTTATAAAATGTATGCTTTAGGTGTGGTTTTTATGTTCAAATGAGTTCCATTAGCATCATTTGACATATGTTTTGAGAATGTAGTTTTAGAAAAAGGTTTTCAAACATTTTAGCTCAAATGCAGTTAAGTCTAGTTAACTTGTAGTTTATTCTTAAATGTTCTTAGTGTGCAGATCTCCAGAGGTCACACCCTAGTTTAACTTTTGTTAATTTTCATTGAACTTAGCTTATTGAGGTCTAATCTCAATCTGTTTCAAGCTTATAATTTGTCATGAGTGTTTTTGAGTCTTAAATTTAAGTTTCATAGTAGTCAATAATTTTCAAAAAGCCAAAAAGATTAGTTAAGTCTGCCATTTTCATTAGCCTTTTCTAGCTTATTCCTTTGTCTTGTTTGCTTTATTTTTGCTTATTTGAGTCTTTTGAGTCTTGTTCTTCATCTGTTTAAGCTTTTTAGCTTTTTACCTAGTGCTTATTTGTCCTTTATCTTAGCTTAAAAATGGTCAAATGTCCTTTAAGTCCTGTTTTAAGTATGTTGTCTTTTTAGTTTTTAGAGTATTTCAACTTATTTTCTTTGCTTATTTTCAGTCATTTATACTTATTAGGTCTAGCTTATTATCTGTTTTCAGATTATTTGTTTTCTTATTTGCCTATTGTGTCCTAAATAGCCAAACAGTTTTACTAAAAGCTAAAAAGTCTTAAGCTTAAACTGTCACTTTGAATCAGCTTTTTCTAGCTTATTTTTAAGGTTTTTCAATAAGTCCCTTTATTAAAGTTAATTAGTTTTGCTTAAAGTTTAGCTGTTTTCAAAACGAAAATTAAAAAAAAAATGTTTTCATCAAAAACAAAGTCACAAGTTTCGAACCTGTGACCTCCCCCTTAACTCCTAAAACTTTAACACACACACCCTCTACCATCTGCCCTTGGGTCTTTTTTATTTAATAACTTGCACCATTTAATTGTTATTGTCTTTTTAGTTTTTGCTTATTCAAGCTTATTTGCTTTTTAACTGCTTATTCTTTTAGCCTTATTTCCAGTTTTCATTTTTCATAGATTTTAAATAGGTTTAAGTATTTTTCATAATTTTTCCAGAATTTTAATAATTAGTTTACTATTTTTAATATTTAATTTAGATTAAATCTGTTTTTAATTCATAAAAAATTAAATAAAAGTCAAAAAAATATAATTCTTTTTTCTAAAATTATATTTTATCATTTAGGACTGATAGAAATTAAATTTACATTTTTAGGGTTAAAATTTAATAATTTAGGTTTTTGTCGCGTTTTTAAAATATCGGTTATCGATTTAATGGTTAATGTTTTAATTGTGCCTTTTTAGATTAGCGTGCCTTAAGTTTACTTTCCATTTGCGTTATTAGAATTAGAAACCAACCCCAAATCTTTTATGATAATCAAGCTCGATTCCCGACGTAAACGTGAATTTCCATTCACCTATCACCGAGGAGAACGATATCCGTGTTGATTACTTATTATTCTTTTTTAAGAATAATTTGTATGATACTTTGCTTACGTATATGTATATGTATTTTATTATATATATTATATATATATATATATTTGAGGGTTATTTGTTTGATACGTATTTAGACGAATATCACTTGTTCATGTCCATTCATTTAGTTTTAACTAGACAAATGAACTAACACGGACATTTAAACAAATAACTTTTCTTGTTCATGTTTATTTAACATAATACTAATCCTCAAACATTTGACCACTGTTCATCAACAGTGGCCAAATGTTTGACTT